>RJWM01013173.1:0-54249 GCA_004363535.1 Dasyprocta punctata | reverse complement strand
AAGAGGTATTACAAGGGGACCCGAGGAAGGAAGCTATGGAAAAAAGACATAGTTTTATACGAGGGTATTCATAAGATCGTTTAAAAGTCTATACTACTAAATGCATTAACTGGTGAGAGAGAACAGTTGATATTCATATGATCAGATCAATCCTACATGTCTTTATCTGTCCATCTGAACAGCCCCCTTAATGGTAATACACAATGTTGCAACCACTGTAAAATTCCAACTATCTAAAGTCCTAAACCTGTAATTTTACAGTATAGGATATGTTGTTGTTGTTAGTTGAATCCTTTAGTTTTTTTGTTTTTCTTAAGTATGACCATTCTTTTATCCTTTATAGGCTTCACTCTGAACTATTTAGCTTGATTATATTAGACCTGATATTATGGGTAGTTATTTCAATGATAACAAGAGTCACTCTAAGGGGAAAGGAAGAAAGGATGGGAAAAAGAAAAAGACATAAAATTTATAAATATGCATAAATAAGACAGCTAAAAAAAAACTGTATTGCTGGGTACATTACCTATTGAAAAAGAAAATTAATATTCCTGAATTGATAAACCTTGCGTGCCTATGTCTGTCAATATGGTCAACCCCTATGAAGGTAACGATATGTAATATTGTAACTACTGTCAAACTTCAACCACCTCAGAGTGTAAACCTACAGTGTAATTGTATCAGATCTGTCATTGTTGTTGTTTGTCTTTCATGCTTTTTGTTTCTATCTTCTGTGTCTATTTTCTTTTAAATAAAATTAAAAAAAAAAATAAAGTGCACAGTAGATGACCAAAAACTTAGCAATTTTCTCACAAAAGAAAATATTTCCAAATTGTCAATTCCTTTTTTGTCAGCTGTATAGCTATGTACTCATCTAAAATACTGTTTAAAAACCTGTTCACTTTATCTTTGGAACTGTGGAGACGTAATGGTACTTTTAACCAGTATTTATACAAACATTTGCATACTTCTCTTCGGACTTTGCTGCTCCTCTTGCAAGTGTTGAATAAGCCATGAAAAAGAAAACGAGGCGCTAAGAAACAAAACAGGAAGCTAAATGTGTGCAGAGAATATCCTGCCAGATCATCTCCTGTCAGTCCCTTCTCTGGGTCTAGAAAGTGGAGAGATTAATATCCCTAATTGTGTGGTTCTGCCGATGACTACAGCCACATCTGCGGAAAACTGCAACTTCTAACAATTAACGGGAGCTCCATGTTTAAGTTAGACTGAAGTGCATCTGCAAAGCTAATAGAATGAAGGAACTGTCACACTCAGCACACTACAGTGAATCAATCTAGTATAATAATAATAATAATAAACAACAAGTTCATCTCTCCAGATACTTCATTCCATTTAAGCCCTTTGTTTGAATCAAGCTGTGCGTGATTTGTGAAAAAGGACTTAGATATTAGACTTTTTAAACCAAATTTTAGAAGTAATTTTTGGATTTGATTTTTAAACTAAGCATTTTTCTCTTATTAGAAATGCACAGGAGATTGGATTAATTTTACATGTCTATATCTGTTAATGTAAGTAACCATTTTAAAGATAACAATACGCAATATTGCAACCATTGTCAAGTTTCTATCATCCGATTTTGTAAACCTGCAATGTTACTGTTGTGTATTTATTCTAGTCGTTTGTTTGTCTCTTTTGCTTGTTGTCTTTGTTTTATATGTCTTTTTTTCTGTTTTTTCTTCACTTAAAAAAAAAAAGAAATGCACAGGAGCTTTTTTGAAACTTTAACTATGTAAAGAGAAAAAACTTTGAAATTAAGAACAATGGAAACAAGAAAACTGTCAACATCATAAATATTCTAGTATTTAGATTTCCCAGTACCCTTCAGTGACAGCAATTATTACAAGGTTCACAGGTATTCAGCATCCTGCAAATAACTGTAGTTGATGAAAAACTGAAACTGCTGCCTATGATGCATTTCATGCTAACAATCTTTGAAAATGTTGATTTACAGAAGGTACACACTATCTGGGTGGCCAAAGAATAGACGTGTTAGCCTTAAGATTTTAGCAAGTCATCCATGGGTAAGACAGTGAGGAAAAAAAACAAAACAAAACAAATATATATATATATATATATATATACACACACACACATACATATATACATACACACACATACATACGTGTTTAAACAAAAGCATTTTTCCATTTATATATTTTGATATTTGATTATGGAAAAGTATTTGTTTTGCTCTAGTGAAGCATCCAAGAAATGTATGACATTAAAAGTAACATAATTCCAGGTCCTTTGTGGCACACTGGGCCACCTGAGTTCTACCACAGGACACCGCAGGTCCTCTCAATCCTTGGCGGTGCATCCACGCGGCTGGCCCTCCGTCTGACCACGAGCACTTTCTCCGCTTAATGATGAGTTGGCTTCCAGACGGCCTCAGAAAGCTGCTCCCGCCAGTCCCACAATGCTGACCACTCCCGCTGAGCTCATGGGGGCTATTAAGGGAGCCCCCAGTGTGAAATGACCTAAGGCTATGTGGACGTAACTTTTAAAGAGTACAAATTCAAGCAGTCGAAAATTGTGGCCACATGAAAACAAATAACACATTGAACTCTCTTTTTTAACATTTAATTCACCTTTTGTTTTTCTAAATGTATGAAAATCAAAATCGCAGGACCATGGTGTCAGCCTAAGTCTTGATAAATGAACTGAAAGTGTTGTAAACATCGTCTCCGATCCCTGCAGCTCTGTTCTGTGGCACCCAGGGAGGCTGGGCCTTACCCAGCAATCTTTAGGTGAGGGGTGGCCTGCGATCGGTGCTTCACCCACACTTAACCCACCCAGAAAACTCCGTATTCTTAATACTCTGGTATTCTAACTCACTACAAAATGTGAACTGGCCTGTGGATTTATTTTCTATTCATTGTATTTATTCACTCAAAAAGAGCTACGAAATAAAAATACAAACGTCTTTGGTGTGGTCAAGCTGGACCAGCAGTAGGAGCATCGGACTGAACTTGGAGCTGAAAAATATCTAAAGAAGAAGAGGGAAGGATGGCCAAGGGCTGGGGCACGTGAAGCCCCTCGTCCCGGCACAAGGCTGGGGTGGAGGGCTGGCGCCAGGGTGGGGAACGGCACAGGGCCCTCATCTTTGAGACACACCCACGGTTCTCCCCCTCGGAGCAGTGCGAAGCCAGGGAGGGGCTTTGGTTACAGGTGAGCAGGTCAGATGGAAATTTTCAAAACAGTGTTGCAGCTCCACTCAAGAGACCGTGAAGGAAGAAAGCAAGAATGAATGATCAGTGAACAATGAAGAAATGACTGCATTTGTCCAGTACATAAATTGTTTCTTTCCCAAAACACATATACTACTATATTATGTTTAACAGTCTTAAAAGAAATTTATGAAAAGATGGCAAAAATATCTATAATATCTATAATCCCATTACTTTAAAAATACTTTTTGTATGAGCCTTTAAAACTTTGTCCAAAGAACACATATTTTACATCACTGAAATGACAGTACATGTATAATTTTGTTTTGCTTTTATTAATTTTACCTTGTTTTGCTTTTATTAAATTTACCTTACCTCCTTCCTGTTCCTACTTTACACTATATTCCATCAGGACAGTATGCTAAAATTGGTTATCATTCAGCTTTAATTATGAGTCCAGAATCACTATAACTTGAAGTCTATCAACATTCATGGTTGTCTCACATGTATTCATGAATTATTTCAATTTGAATGATGCCATATTTTGAGAATACATGCAAAGTTTTAACATTTTCTGGAGAATCTATAGCACTTATTAAATTTTAAAATGGCATGTAACTTAAACATGCCATTGTAGACACATTACCAGTCATTACAATCTACCAGTTGGTAAAATTCCATCTCACCATTTGACATCTACGTGAGAGAAAGTAGACTTTGCATCTTAGTTATTTTCTCATCCCTGAGACATAATACTGACCCCACAACTCAAAGGGGAAAAGGTCTATTTTGCCTCACAGTTTGCAGAGATTTGGCATGGCAGAAGGACAGGGCAGAGGAAAAACAGCTCATGGCAGAGCAACAGGAAGCTGGGATAGATCAAGGGAGGAGGAGGGGGAGAGACCCTTCCAGGTCACGCACCTGTGACCACCTCCTCAGACCAGGCTCCACCTCCCCACGTCACCTTCAGCTATAAACCCACCAGCGCATGCCCCATGATCCAATCACCTCCCAAAAACCCCACCGACAAGTGCACGGGCCTTTGGGGCGACATCTGGACATAACCCGTTAACACAACGGTACAGTTCACACCATTAAATTTCATTCATGTGACAAGTTTGAGGGCTGGGCCACCAAGAAGTAAAAGTAAAATTATCTGATAAATTTCTAAGTATTGAGAAAGCATAGGAAATCTTGAGACAAATTAGTAACTATTGAGAAAGATAAGTTAAACTTTATGGTATATATAATCTAGTCTGCTCATAGATTTTTGCCTCTTTTAAAAAATAAATAATATTGGAACCAGTACCGTTTATTGTATCATATACCATAACCATGAAATTCAAAAAAATGCTAAACTAATAATAGTAAAAAAAAAATCTCATTTTGTAGAATGGGTTTCATTATTAAATTAACCACCACTGATCACAATGTAAAGTATTATACATATTTTAATGTCAAAGATTAACAGACTAGTATAATTTTGTTAGATGTGTAAAGTAGAATATTGATGATTTCCTAAAGCATTAACTATTAATTTATATTATTTTGTAAAGACTCTTATGGTTTCATAATAGTTAGTTCCCTACTCTACAAAGTGAGATTTCCTTTCCTTTTTCTTCTGAGATTTCCTTTTCTTTTTCTTTTTCTTTGAAACCGGGGATCAAACTCACAACCTTGTAACTGCAAGACAGGTACTTAGGCCACTGAGCTAAATCCCCAGCCCTATTTTTTGAGACAGCGTCTCACTATGCAGTTCAGATTGGCCTTGAGCTCACTTTGTAGCCCAGGCTGGTCTGGAACTCACAATGATCCTCCTGCCTCAGCCTCTTGAGTGCTGGCATTAAAGGCATGTGCCACCACACCCAGCCAAAATGAGATTTCTAATGACCCTGTTAAAAGACAGAAACTCTAGGTAGTAACAGCAAAGGTGTATGCTTACTGTAAATAACTATGGCTTATACTTCAAATCCATTATGTATACTCTTTATCAAATTTTCCTCAGAATTCATGTTTAACAAGTGATTGAGTTACATAGCAGCTAAAATTTGTGATGAATTTTAGATAATTAAGACCCACTTAATTTACACTGGCATTTCACTAAGATAGATTATTCCAAACATAAATTAATGCTTTATCCTTTAGGAAATTACCGATATCCTACTTTACGCATCTAACAAAATTACACTAGTCTGTTAATCTTTGACATTAAAATATGTATAATACTTCACATTGTGGTGATTGGTGATAAATTTAATAATGACATGACAGATTTTATTTATCAAATCAATTTGTTCTCATATGAATTAAAGTCGAGTATATTTATATAAACTCATGAACAGCAATCTTGCATTAAACTTGCTTATTACTTTCTTATCTGAAATAAAATATCTTACATTGAACAGAAAACAATTTTCTTCGAAATGACCGTTTAACAAGGTGCTGTATATTTTCTACTTTTTAATATATATCTTAAACATCCACATACTAAGATTAAATATTATATATTGAACGCTAGAAAAGTTTTAGAAAATAATAAATCTCAATCTAAAGGTAAACTACAAGGATGTTGTATGTCAGAAAGATGTCATTTGTTAGAGATGATGACCTAGTCTGACAGTCACAGGATGAAAGACCCAGAGAGATGCATCAGTGAGTCCTTCCATCCACCCTTTGTGTCTCCTGGGATTTGCACATTTCCTTAAGTTCTCTATATAAATGTCACCTTATGAAGGATACTCCCTGACCACCCTGTGGAAAACAGAATCCAGAAACACTCTATCATCCTGAAACTGCTTTCTTTAATTAGAGTATTTCTCAATAGCTGGAGTGCCTGTGCGTGCATGCATGTGTGTGTGTGTCTGCAGTCTCTTCCCCACTGGACTGCAAGCGTAACAAGGGCAGCATGTTTGTCTGAGGTATTCTCTGTTACATCCTGAGAGTGTCACAGTAATAATTTTTCTTTAACTCTATATTTTGAGGCTCTTGTGAAACACTTAAAATTTTAAGGTTGGACTTGCCAGTGCCTATGATACAGGCTTCAAGTATAATATTCAAATTAATCAAAAGAACAATCTACACAGAAGATGGGCACCTTTTACAGACTTACACAGCAAAATATCCAAGGTCACATAGCAAGAATTTGATGGTGCTTTGAAGTGAGGAGAAAAATAAACAATAAAGATACCTGCTCAGTGCCCACTGCCTTTCTAATGCTAAGAACAGACTTTGAAAATTGGATGTCTGTCCAGTCCAGGCCCTCTCTGCCTATGATTAACCCTGCGTTTCAGAGAACAGAGTGCTCCACTGTTGTAATAAGCTGGTAGATCATGTACTGTCTTGGTAGGTTAGGGACACGCTGACCCTGAGGAACAGGGCCTCTGGAATCTGAGGTGGGGATCCCACAGAGTGACCTCACCATAAAATTGCCCAATCCTTAAAATGTAAGATTCAGAACAGCTGATGTTTCAAGTATAAAGATAAAACAATCAATCTCTACTGTTAGGAAAAAACAAAAATTTTTACACATTAAGTGGAAATAATCTGTCAAAACCCAACCTCATAATTCAGCCTGTTGTATTAAAAAAGTAGACAGATACTGGACTTGAATCCAGTATTATTCATTAGCTATACAGCTTCACTTGGGCAAGGCATTGAATAATGACATGAAGAGGTCCACAAGACTCAAGGAGCTGAATCTAAAGCACTCAGCACAGAGCAGACACCCAGCAAAGGCCATCCTCCTTCATATCAGGAGGACCATCCCAGGGTCAGAACTCCTCCATAGCCTGAGGCTGTCTGGGTTCTACGGCCTTTTTGTGCATTAACATTCTCATGCTCGGCTATCATGAAAAATAACATGCAGAAAGTTACCCACATGCAGAAACTACCAATTCTCCTCTGTAAATCAGGTTGTGTGACTGCTTAGCATAAGCCTAACAATGTCGTGCTGTTTTAATGACCCGCTCGCTGTAAACCTCATGACAATATGAAGTGGCCGGTGTTTTCAGACAGGATTCCTTCTTTACCCATTCATCTAAAACTGAGCTAACAAAGAGCCTTATTCACATCTGCATAAGCGAAGTAAGCACATCCTGGTATGACAACAAGCACTTAGGTCTAAAAATAATCCATATTATATGATTGACAACGCTTTTGAACTGAGATTATCAGCATTTTCCACATTCAATGTTCACTCTACGGCCACATTTTAATTGTTTTGACAGTAATTTTCAGCCCTAACATATAGTAAATTAATGTAAAAAACTAATCACCTAAAAATATCACTTGTTTTGTTTTGTTTTGTTTTGAGACAGAGCCTCACTACATAGTTCAGGCTGGCCTCAAATTCTCTGTGATCCTCCTGCCTCAGCCTCTCAAATGCTGTACCACCACCTGGCCAAAACATCACTTTCAAGGAGAAGTATACAAGTTTTAAAAGACGGTTCTTTAAAATAATATCCTTGGGCTGGGGATCTAGTTCAGCAGCTCAAGCGCTTGCCTGGTAAGCGCGAGGTCATGAGTTCGAAAATCGGTACTTTTCATGTAATTCTCCTTTTTTACATATGTTTGCCACCAAAAATACCTATTTCATCTTAGTCTCCTACACCCCTCCATTAAAAAGTAGTAACTGTATTTTCTTTATAATCATTTACCCAAAATAAGAGACAAAATGACTTCTAAGGTCATAGCATCTTTTAAAGCATTTAAACTACAAAACAATGCTCATACATACAGTCAGGAGACGTCCGTGGCCAAGTGAGGCTCGGCGGAGGGGACACAGCGGACGGGGTCTCCTCCCCGGGGGTCTCCGCCGGCCCGGAAGGCGGCCGTGCTCTCCGCGGAGCCAAGCCCCGTCCTGCGTGACTCTAACCTGAGAGAGAACTTCGCTACCTCGCCGGCGCTGGCCTGGACCCGCGCTTTCCCGCGACCAGATGCTGCGAGGCCAGTGGCTCTTCCCAAGTTCTTCCTGTCCCTTCAAAGCGCTGGACACGACACCTGCTGGGCATGAAAGCTTAGCGTTTAAGGCAAATGAAGAAAAAGAAGCGCACACCAAGAGGCGCCCTGAGGAGAGGAGGAGAGACGCTGCCTCTGCAGCAAGGGACTGTGGCAGCCAGGACGGGGATCCCAGCTTTTATACAGCGGCTCTCGCTACGTCACTTCCGGCTGTTCATGCATGCGTCATCCCAGTCAGTGATTTGCCGGCTCCCCGTGATCGACAGGTCATGCCCGGATGGCCAGCTTCTGCTACGCCTCACCGCCTGCCTCATCTTGGCAAGCATTCAGGGGTACAGCGGGTACAGCAGTACCCGGAACCCTTGCCTTTCTTGCTGTTACTAAGGGAGAAAAAGCGCTGTTTGCTTCTGAAACCCCCGAAAGATTAACAGCGGGACCCAGTGCAAGCTGATCCAGTGTACCTTTTACTTGGTTTTGTTGATGTTGACGTTGTCATGATTTTGTGGCGCTGAACTACACACCCCCGCTATTTATTTATTTATTTATTTATTTATCTATTTATTTTTGAAAGAGCATCACCAAGGCACTAACTAAATTGACCAGGCTGGCCCCAGTCTTGCAATCTTCCTGCCTCAGCCTCCCAGATTCTGTAATTACAGCCACGCACATCACCAGGCCAGGCTTTTCGGTTTATTTGGTACTGGCGATCAAACCCAGTGCCTCACGCATGCTAAGCTCACATTCTACCACTGAGCTACACGGCCAAGCCCTCTCTGAGGTACACAACCCAGCAAACACAGGTAAACTGCACTCCCCACACCCCTCCTCAGCGCTGAAACCCGGGAGGTAAACAGGCAGCTAGATTCAGTTCCTAATTCAGCACGGCGGGGAGCCAGCCAGAAGCAGCTTTCCTACTCAGATCCCACAGATGCTGTGCTTTTTCCTTGTAAGGGAAGAACTTCGCCACATTTTGAGTACAGAGAGCTGGCAGGACACAGCCAGTTTCACAGAGTGACACCTGAAGGTAATTTATTTATGTGGAGGGAAAGCACTTCGCTGTAGTTCTGGTAGCACAAATGTTTTCTTCACAAACAAACGCGATGCCCGTTGTCAGTCAAGAGCACACTGTTTACGCTACAGTGAAGGAACCACAGCTCGGCGGCTTAGAACTGACTTTGGCCTCTCACTGCTGACGTGTCCCTGGTGGGCGCTCCAGTGGGCGGCTCTGGAGCCAGGACAGAGCCCATCCTGGGGTGTGCATTCATGACGGCCAGGTGGGCAGAGGGCATGACACAAGTCACGCTCCAGCCTCGCAACTCACAGCTGCTGGGTGAACGTGGTGCTGGCCGAGTCCCTGTTATATAATTGGCCAGCACAGGTGACAAAGCCACCCCCTTCCAGAGGGGTCCCAGGTGTGCGCTGACAGATACCCCAGCAGGACTGATCACCTCGATGCTTATTCCAACTGCTCAAAGTTCTCCGTAGCTTCTATCCACTGTTCCTCAATAAAACATTGTTCTGGTTGAAGCTACACAAATTTACTAACCATTCATTATCAACAGAATGAAGCACAGCGTTCTACGAGAGAGACAGAAACAAGTGAGATCGCGTCTCCAACAGTGGAGCGATCCTAGCCAGGTGTGGTGGCGCACGCCTTTAATCCCAGCTCTCAGGAGGCTGAGGTAGGAGGAGCGTTGTGAGTTTGAGGCCGGCTTAGGCTACAACGCGAGCACAAGGCCGGCCTGAGCTACATAGTGTGACCCTGCCTCGAAAAACTAGGGCCAGGAGTTTGGCTCAGTGGCTTAAGCGCCTGCCTGGCAGGCGCAAGGTTGAGAGTTCGATCCCTGGTACCACAAAAAAAAAAAAAAAAAAAAAAAAAAAAAAAAAAAAAAAAAAAAAACAGCGATCCCATCACTGCCTTCGCATCACCGCTACAGCCCCGGAGCACCCTGCAGAGGCCTTGGTGACCCCGCCTGCTGCGTCTGCTCACGCGGCCCCAAGCTTTCACCGCGGCCGGCCACTGAGCTCCGAGTCCCCGGCACAGCACAGCGGAGACCACTGGGCTCGCATGCGCGGGGCTGCCTCTCGGACTCCTCACCGAGCAGACGGCGCGGCCCTGGGGGAGCTGACGCCGGAATGCAACAGCGACAGTCACAAAAGCTGAAGGAAAGCGTCGGCGTCTGGAGCGTGGCCCAGAGGGACCCAGGCTGTCGCCAGCTGGGCACAGGGAGCACGGGGGCTGCAGACGCTGGCGGGGGAGGGGTTTTAGCATCGTGAGCAAGGAAATACATAGATTGAATCCACAGGAACCTTTGAAGTTTATACAGACAGTTTCAATAAAGTCACTCCTGGGGTGTGCACCATCGTCGCTCTTCTGTGGAGGGCAGGGACGCGCACAGCAGCGTCCGCCGGCCGACAGGGAAGGGCTCGACGCGAGGCAGAACGGCTTTCACGGCGGACACGGGGAGAGTTGCCCTAGACATCACAAGGAATTTGTTTTCAGCAAGCCTTGTTCAACACAAGCCAAAGCCAAATACTACAAGCGATTGTGGAATTTCTCTCTCCAGAGGGCTTTATTTACTAAATGGAATTTTTCATCAGAAAAGGTTTTGAACAAACCTGCTTAAAGTTAGTAAAATGGATTAACTTGACTTAAAAAAAAAAAAAAGACTTCTCTAAATACTTGTGGCGGGTGGAATATACCCTCCTAAAGAGATGAGACCGGGAACTAGATCACCTGTAAGGGTTCCTTTCAAATCAGTGTTCTTGTGACTTCAATAATTATGTGCAGTTGGGCATAAATAACTCCTGACTAAGGTGTGAGTCTATGTTTTTAACCTTTCAGAAAGCGGAGTATCTGTACTACAAAACCCATTTCAAACTATAGTAGTCATTAGGAGACACAAAATAGAACTATCTGGATTAGTTTAAAACTTGATCTAGGTAGCTCAACTGTCATTTGTCCTCTTATAAAAGAAAAAAATCATTTCTTTTGTACAAGTGAATTTTAAATCAAGTAGGAGTACCACATATCTTAGAAATAACTAACTCAAAGATGAAATATCTTATCAGAAGATAAGGATTATATCTGAATTTTTATTTTTACAAAAATCATAATGTGTCACACTTCTATACTTCCTAAGATTGTAACAATGAAAAAAAAAAGGGCAAAAAAGCTAGAAAAACTGGTACTTACTCATGACACTCCCGCTTTTCGTCAAAAAGGCAACTTTTCACTAAAAATCTAAAGCTTGCACTTTTTTGTTGCTGCCTTTGTGCCTGGGCCTGCAGAGCCGCCCCAGGGACCCCTCCCCCCAAGCCCAACTCGGGCTTCCGAGACCCTGGCTGTCTCCAAATGCGCTGAGTCACCCTGCCTACTCTCTTAAATTTTAACAATTAACTCGGTTAAAACTTCAAAAGGTGTTTTAGGAATTGTTTTAAAGAGAACACACACAGCACTCGGGAGGCTGAGGTAGGCGGAGCGTTGTGAGTTCGAGGCTGGCTTGGGCGACAACGCGAGCGCAAGGCCGGCCTGCGCTACATAGTGCGACCCTGCCTCAAAAAACTAGGGCTGGGAGTTTGGCTCAGTGCCTTAAGCGCCTGCCCTGGCAGACACGAGGTTGTCAGTTCAATCCCCGGTGCCGCAAAAAAAAAAAATAAATAAAAATAAATAAAAATAAATAAAGAGAACACACAAGATGTAAAATATATTTTGTAATAATTTCACATATTTTTGTGGATACCAATACCTTTTCATCCTTATTCTTGTATTTTTAATGTTTTATGTTCTGATGCAGTCTTCGTTTGGCAACAGTATTTATGGGTAAGCCTCCTTTGAGAATGGCCAATTTCACGTCATACACGAGGTTACCAGTTGCCTACAGAAGTGAACAACAAAGCAGTGGAACCAGACCCCAAAATATTTTTCTGGAACTGAGTCAGAGCATAAACAGCTTCCATTTCATCTACTGGAATTTATAATTTGAATGTGTTGATAATGAAGTGATTTTCTGAAAGAGGAAATTGTAAATCACTGTTTGATGGGGTTTTTAAAGGTTGCCTCATGCACCAGATTTTATTTTATTTTATTTTATTTTACTTTATTTTATTTTATTTTATTTTATTTTATTTGTGGCACTGGGGATCAAACTCACAGCCTCGGGCCTACCAGGCAGGTGCTTAAGCCACTAAGCCAAACTCCCGGCCTTAGTTTTTTTTTTTTTTTTTCTTTTTTTGAGGCAGGGTCGCACTATGTAGCTCAGGCCGGCCTTGCGCTCACGTTGTAGCCCTAGCCAGCCTCGAACTCACAACGCTCCTCCTACCTCAGCCTCCCGAGTGCTGGGATTAAAGGCGTGCGCCACCACGCCCAGCTATGCACCAGATTTTATGCCCAGAAATGTTGATTTGAAATTTAAGTAGAGTGTTGTCCTTGAAAAGTACCTTTCAGAATAAGGAAAGAAGTAATGTCAGCCTGCAGCTATCAAGCACAGGCATGGATGCAGAGCTGCGGATGATGTGGGCGTCCCCTGTGACCCGGCTGCTGGTCTCGCCCACTGCCGGAAGGTTCTTCTAGGAGCTATGGGCCCCTTCCCCAGGTTTCTTACATAGTACTGAAGCACCAGTGGGCACCTGCACAGCTCACTGCTCCACATTTTACTGAGTTCTTCTTCTTGTTCTTGTCTAAGTATTATAATAAGCACTGGTGATGGGCTGAAATATAAAATACTGTCTTTATTCCTAACAGTTTTACTCCTGGAGATTTAATAGGCAGACAGACAATCGCAGGGTAGTATAATACTTTTGCAGAGAATGCTGAGAGCACAACACAGGTGAGAGGAACTCTGGCAAAGGTGTATCACATCTAAATTGAGTCCTAGTGATAGGCAGGCCTCAGAGGTGTGCAAAATGGGCCGAGGCATGAGAACAGGAGGAGGCCTTCCGTGAAGCAGTAGCCGCACACACAAAAGCCTTCAGGCAAGAAGAGCCTGCTGGGTCTGCGGAATGCTTCGGAGCCCAGGATCACTGCAGAGGGCAACTCAGGAACGATCATAACAAGAAGGGAGAGGAAAGGAGCCCAGTGCACAGATCGTGAGGTGAGGGGCGCACCACGCCGAGAAGCGCTACGGCACCTGAGAAGCAGTGTATGCATCCTTCCATTAGAGTTATTTTGGGAAATGAAATGAGCAATATTTGCATTTTTAATAATCACTCTACTTATAATATGAAGAGTACTTTGGTTTGGTGCTAAGGTATCAGCCCAGAAACAAGCACAGCAAAGCAGACGAGAAGGAAAGGAGGAGGAAAAGGCGAGACTAGAATGCTATAAGTGAATCCAAGCGACAACACGGTGGTAGATGTCCCTGGACTTAGTGACAGCTGGACTAGGTGTGAGGAGTGGGCTGGTGGCAGTGAGGCAAGTGGCCACCAGAAAGGATAAGAATCAATGATCAGTGCACCCTTTGAGGCAGGCCTGGTGGGTTAATGCATGTTCCACCCACTGAGCTAGGAAACACAGGAGGAAGAACGTGACGAGTGTGCACGACTACGCGTCCAGTTCTGGGTGTGCAGAGTGTGAAGGGCCGTGGTAAGGATCAGCGCCACAGACTCCTGGTGAATAACTGGATACGCAAGCGGCAATGGACAAGAGAAACCTGGGTCCCAGCTGTCACCATGGGCATTTTCTCCTCCCCGCCCATGACTAAAGTCCGAAGGCTGGAAGAGACTTCGGAGGGGACACAGCTCCCCACAACTTCAAGTGCCTTGCTTCATTCAGCACCCGTCCTGTGCGGTGAGGTGCGGTGGTCCCACACCAGAGGTCCAGGCACCAACATGGCAGCGGTGGAAAGCCAGAGTAGGAAAGACGGAGGAAACGACAGGCTGCGTGTCTGCGGAGCACTGAACGTCAGTCAAGATTTTAGCTGGGAAGGAGGTCCTGCATCAGCTAAACCGAGAAACCGACGCTCATGAGGGCTAAGCGATCAACCCCAATTCACAAAGTCAGAAATTAGAGGAGTTGGGGTTTAAATGGGTTTCTCAGATAGCAGGGGATCTTTGCTTCTCTGACCTCCTTACACAGCTGGCTACCTTCCTTTGGTGACAAGTATGTTTGCTGATTTTATTTTTCCAATCTGTAGCTCTAACTCTACCGTGGTAATAAGTTTACAGAGTCGTATACACAATGGTATCAGCCACCATGTGCTCAGGGACACACGCTGTAATCAGAACGGCCTCTCCAAGGAGAAGGAACGGGCAGCACGCGCTGGTCACGTTTACTCTCCTTGGAACAGTGCTTGATTAAGTATTGGTAGAATTTGTCTCTGATTGTTTTCCTCTATTCTTTGGTGGATGATTAATTTTTAAAATAAAATTTTACTCTGTGGAAATAAAATACTTTTATGGACATTCTAATTATAAATGTCAACATGAAAGGCAGTTGAACTACGTACTCAACAGAAAGTAAACACAATTCTTACTCTGCTAAATAAAAGAAAAATGGACTTCAGCAGTTTCCATAGAACAGCTGACTGTTGACAAAGGTAAAAAAAAATTCCAGAAACACTTTGTGAGACTTCTGGAAGAGCAGGGAGTCTGTCTTGCGCCGCCTTCTTCAGGGGAATGTGGTCAGGCATCTTACAGTGTATGTTTTGCAGTTTTGTCTTAGTCTTTGCTACAAAACTGCAGAATTGAGAGAAGCCACAGTAATTAGTGATATGCCTTAAGATGCTGATGCTTTAGTAAAACATCTCTTCCTCTTAGGTTCAAAATTCCCAAAATGCGTAAACAGCTCATAAACTAGTAATATAGGCAAAGAACATTTGGTGACAGAATAGGGATTACAAAAAGTTTGGCTAAATATAAGTACTTTCTAAATCCAGAGGAAATAATGAATAAATTTAATATATAAACTCTTGTGCATAATCATTTTACTACAGTTTACTGTTTTACTTACAAAGAGTTAATGAAAAAAATTATTCTGAAAAATCATGTGCCTTTTTTTAAGCACAGGACTTGCTACAAATATCCAGAGAGACTGGCAAATCTACAAAGTGACAGCAAATTAAAGTTACAAAATTAAGCAACCACAGCTATGATGATATTTGAATTCTGTCATTCTGTTGTGGTGACCATTCCAGAATCTTTTTAAATAAAAAATTGTTAAGACATTTAAAAGTCTCCTGTTTATTTTAGCTATGAAGAAAGATTCTGTTTTGTTTCTTCATACTGAAGAATTTCAAATTAATCTTTCATTATCTATAACTATTTAAATAATGTTACAGTATAAAGAAAACGGGCCATGACACTTATTTTCCTGCATCTCCCATAAAAGCCAAAAGCATATATTTTATACAGTCTAATAAAAAAGTGTCTTAAATGTGGCTTAAGTTTCTTCCAAACACTGACATTTTAGGAGGCGCCCATAGTACGTGTATTTTAAATTAAAAAAAAAAATTACTTTAGAAGCATTTCTACAAGCAATCCAAGTTGTACCATCTCTAACCAGGTTTCCTAAATAGGAAAATGTGGAAACTGCAATGAAGCGAACCAAGCGAGCTCCCTCAGCAGCCGCCGAGACTCGGCACCTGGGGTCCCTCCAGGGCCAGGCCTCTGGGGTCCCCCGGGACGGCGCACAGGGGCCACGCCGCAGGCTGGAGGGAGGAGAAGCGCGCACTGCCTTTCAGCCAGGAAACCGCGCTCCCGAGAGAAGCCAGAGGTGGGTACCGGGCTGCGTGGGCCTCGGCCGGGCTGGGCGCCTCACCCCGGGGCGCACACACGGGCTGCGGGCCGGGCTGCTGTCAGCTCGGGGCGCCAGCAGATCCGAGGGCTCACGCACTCCTCTCCCTGGCCACGAGGGCTCCCACGGGGGCCCACTGGCGAGGACACCCACAAAGGACCTGCCGCGGAAGGGCACGCTGTCCGGGCCCGGAGAGAAGCCAGAGCAGGCGGCGGAGGACGCGCGCCGTGAGAGCACGGTAAACGCCGCCTTGTCACCGGGACAGTGAGTGCACCAGGTCACAGTGACGGGCAAACACACGCGTGTGACCACCTGTGTGGACGCCAGGCACACGGGCTGCGTGATGACTGCAACCGCCACATTCAAGACGAGTCTGCGACTTGGGTCAGATGGCACAACTCTCCCCAGCAGGTTCTTTTTCTAATTAGTGACTTTATTTTTTACCCGGAACAGATGTATTGAGTGCTAACTTGGTAACACGGGCCCTAACTGCCCAGATGCGATCACGGTCTCTCCATTCAGCAGTTGTTCCTCCTCCTCGCCCCGCCTCACTTTCTCTGACGCTTCCTATCACGCACCTACTTAGCAACTCCTGTGTCCCAGGCAGCGTGTCAAATGGATTAAAAAGATCCTTCATCTAATCCTTGTTACAAGCAAGTACATCAGTGCTATTTATTATCCGCCCTTTTCACTCAGGGAAAGGTTAAGCAACACGTCCAAGATCACACTAGCAAATGTGTTTCTACCACATTTATTTTCTTAAGGTGCTTAAAATTGGGGCAAAAGTAGCACGGCGCGCAGTGAACTAAGGGGCCGGGCTGGCGCTGGGCGCGGGAGTCAGCGGCATGGGGCGGGGGGAGAACGGCGTGGAAAGACACCATTCATCTGCGGCTAAAGAGTGCGGCAGAAGGAAGCATTATAAATTAAAGGAAATAGTAAGGTTAGGCACGGACCCACCCCGAATTACTCAGATGCCAAAGTAAGCCAATGCCAGCTGTTACCCTTCCTCTGGCTGCTGGCCCCGACAGCCAGAGCGCAGCATGCGGGCGGCGCCGCCGGCTGCAGGAGCAGCTGGGCCTACTGGTGAGGGGGAGACACCAAAGGGACTGGGCCATGGCTGGCAGCGGGCTGGCACAGCAGGGCGCGGCCGGGGCTCACCCCGCCCTGCAGCAGAGCCCGGGGGCCAGGGGCGTCTCTGCGAAGTGTCCCCCAAACTCAGCCAGCGGCGCTTCGGTGTTCGTTTCTGTCACATTAACACCACTTCCAAAAATACAGCATTTCCAAGGCCTGTTCAAACCGTGTAGTTACATAACTAGCAACAAGAAAGGGTGGTTAATTCCAACCTAGAACAGTGTGTCATGATTATTAGAGGTCGACCATTGCAGAAATGTACATGCCTAATAAACATAAGTACATGTGCCACATTTAAACTGCATCCAGTAAAGTCCTAGCATTCTGTTTATTTTGCATACTCTGATAGCAGTACTACAAGGCATCAAATGAGGTACTGCTTTGTCGGCATATATACTGTTACAGTTTATGTCTGCTGTCCCCCGAAGCCTCAAGCAGTCATAGGGGTGGGCTTTGAGACGTGGCTGAATCTATAGTTTGTGACTGATTCATGGTCCAAGGCTGGGATTAAGGGTGTGAGTGCTACACCTGCTCTAGGGCAGGCTGTCTGCATACAACAGAAGGGACAAAAGGAGGCGTGTCCCTCTGTCCCTTTTCCTTCCTTGGCTGCTTTTGCTGTCTCCCACCACCTTGAACGGTTGCCCTCTGCCATGCCACCCTGTCTTGCAGTCAGCTGATTACACACTTAAAACCTCTACAAACCGTGAGCTAAATAAACCTTTCCTCCTTTAACTTCTGGGTGTTGGGTATTTTGTCCCAGCAGTGGGAGAAAAGTAACTAAGACATATACCTTCTTATTAATATCAATTCTATAATTTTATCATTCATTTTTCCTTATAACCAATTTTTTTTTTTATATTTAAGGCTTAGGGAATACTCCTTCTTTTCTCCAGATATGAAAAATTCTTCTGATCCTAAAATATATCAGACTTCAGTTTGGGCGTACACATTTTGGAGCAAGTAAAAAACATTTGGCAAAAACATCTGTTAAAAACAGTGCCCAGTACATAACTTTTGTCTTAGTTCTGAGAAATGTAATGATGGAAATATAATTTCAGTCTCTTAATCGGAAGCATAACTGACTTAACTTTAATATTTTTGTTTTTCCTATGGTTATTTAAATATTACAAGGGAATCCTGCTTTGGGGAATTACAAGGAAATGAAAGAATATTATTTGTTGTAGCAATATACATACTGACTTCTATAAATGTAACAATGTAGTAATAAAATTCATATTTTTGGTGGTTTAGAAATCCATTTCACAATTTTATATTCTACCTTCTCCTTCCTCTTTCTTTTTCCTGGATAAAATGAAAAAGAAACACTTTGCTTTCCTGTATTAGTAGAAATGTGAAATGGTTTGGATAATTGAGCATTCCCATCATTAAAACTGTAATATTTGACTTTGAAGAAAATGTTTCTTTTCTCTTTAAGTTACATTTGAAATGTGAGTGACTTAGTTATTCTAAGAACCCATATGATTAACCCAGGTTAGTCCAAACCCTAAGTACACAGTCAGTTCAATATCATATCATAGCACTCATTCTAAGCAATGTGAAAGCATTTGCCAGTTACCATTCATCTAACCAGAAATGTGTAACACATGGATTGTTATAATGTCCAGCTTGAAATTCCCTCTTCTCTGCTTTGCTTTGTTATTGTTGTTTGTTTTTGTTATTTTGCTTGAGCTAGAGAAAAGCAGTTATACCACTTTCATCAAGAACAGAGCTGTTTTCAAGAAGAACCATTTTCACTTTCCATTATCTTTCCCAAAATTTTCTCTAAAATATATTATCTTTGACTTGCTCCAAATAATAGACATGATTTTCATTTCTATATGCTTGTTTTGACAGCTTGACTTTAGTTTGTAAAAACAGTCAAGAGCTTTATATTTCGCTTTTATTTCTTTCTTTCTTTTTTTTTTTTTGGTTAGTACCAGGGATTGAACTCACAACCTTGTACCTGCCAAGCAGGCACTTAAGCCACTGAGCCAAACTCCCATCCCTTATATTTTTATTTATGGTAAAAAAAAAAAAAAAGTGCTATCTTCTTAATTGATATTTTGAGCATTTTCTTTACATTCATTAGTTTATAGTTTTATGAATGTGTACTGTGTTTAATTACCTTTATGCCAAAATAAATAATAATTTAAGGATAATAAAATAGACTAAGAGCTATTTTTGATAAATTAAGAATGGAAAAACATTTTTCCATGGCTTATAGATATAATAAAATCCCAGTAGAATAAAATTTTCCTTAGCTGTTTCTCAGCTTGGGTCAAGAGATAAGTGAAGACATCTTGCATAAACTAAGTATACTCATGAAACTTATAACCATTGTTTTTTCTTCTCGTTATTGACAACAGATGTGCATAAAGTGATAAATGTAGTCAAATTATTTATAAAACAACCTTTGCACAGACAGAAACTAATACAGTCTAAAAACAATAGCTCTTAATTTTTGGTCATTAAGGAAATTATTTAAAAGCAAAGATGTTGAGGAAGTTACTATTCTGTCTTTCACCGTCCTCCCTTTGCTTTCTGCTTGCCTTCGTTTTCGTGCATTAGCTCTTTGTTTCTTCAGTGTTCACCCACGTGTGAGTGAATCCCATCTTACCCCAGGCCCAGGGAATCAGAACGGGAGGAAAGGAGAGAGGACGACTGGCAGGGGACAGGACCATAATACAAGGGGGATTCAAACCGCACTGCCAAAGCCTCAAACTGGATCTTTTGATAATGAACAGATATTTTCTAAATCATTATAAAGCAATGCTAGACTTCTCTTCAGACCTTTCCCAATAAAAGAGGTGAACCAAAACCAGCAACTTGCATGTAGAGATGGGGCAGGAAAAAAAAAGTATTTTCATTGTTTTTCTTGCCTTATGAATGCCCCTACTCCATCATTTCATTTTCTGCCATCTCTGTTAGAAACATATTGATATGTGGCATCCACTACAAAAATCAAAATTGGTAACACCAATATTATTACATATAACAATGAAATTCTACACACTGAATGCAACAAGTAAAATATTAAATTATTAAATATCTGAAGTTTGGTTCTAAGAACTCAAAAGAGAAAATACAACGTAACTACCTTCAAAAATTTCACATTCTACTTGTAAATTTTCATATATTCCTCATACAAAGAAAAGGAAATTTTCTAAAATCCATGTAGAAATTAAAGGAATTTAGTTCAGCATGAGCGAAGATCATGTGTGACGCTGGCATGTGCAGCAGTTATGAGCCTACGGGAACGAGGAAGTCAGAAACCTGTGGGCCAGGGTGGGGCGGGCGCAGTGCAGTCCGCCCAGGGGTGGGTGGGAGCCGCAGGGCCGCTGAGAGGAGGTGAAACACAGAGAGCATTTAGGCAAAAAAAAAAAAAAACAAACAAAAAACAAACATACAAAAGAGAAGAGTATGTACAGGAAAAGGAGAAGACACGCTATCCTTATTTGCAGAAGACGTGATCCTTTATATAGAAGATCCCCAAACATCTCCACCAAAAGACACATAGCACTAATAAATTCAAAAAGGTAGCAGGATATAAGATGAGCACACAAAAATCAGTAGCATTCAGGTACACAATAATGAACCCACCTACAAAGAAATTAGAAAAACAATACCATTCACAATAGCTTCATGAAAAATTACTTAGGAATTAATGTAACAAAGGATGTGAAAGGCCTATAAAACTAAGAGTATAGTACTCTAAAAAGAAGATCAAATACATCAGAAAATGGAAAGATATTCCTTGGTCTTCCATAGGTAGAACCAATATTGCCAAAATGGCAATAGTTTCAAAACTGATATATGGATTTTATGCAATCTCACTCAAAACACCAACAACATTCCTTACAGAACTAGAAAAGACATCCTAAACTTCATATGGAATCAGAAGAGACCCAGAATAGAAAAAATAAACCTGGAAACAAGAAAACAGGAGGCATCACAATGCTGGATTTCACGTCACATCATAAAGGTACCGTGATTTAAAAAAAAGAAAAAGCCTAGTACTGACAGGAAAACAGACATGTGGATGAATGGAACAGACTAGAGGACCCAGGAGTCAGGCGTGGTGGCGCACGCCTTTAATCCCAGCACTCGGGAGGCTGAGGTAGGAGGAGCGTTGTGAGTTCGAGGCCGGCTTGGGCTACAACGCGAGCACAAGGCCGACCTGAGCTACATGGTGTGACCCTGCCTCAAAAATCAGGGCCGGGAGTTTGGCTCAGTGGCTTAAGCGCCTGTCTGGCAGGTGCGAGGTTCTGAGTTTGATCCCCGGTACCACAAAAAAAAAAAAAAAAAAAAAAAACAGAGAACCCAGAAACAATTCCAAGCACAATCAGCCATTCGATCATTGACAAAGCGGCCAAAAACATATGCTGGAGGAGAGCCTTTTTAACAAATGGTGCTGGGAAAACAGGCTCTCCACATGCAGAACACTGAATCTACACCCATACCTCTCTGACCTATACTAAACTGAAATCAAAATGAACCAAAGATCGAATGTTAAAGCAGAAACAATGAATCTGCTGAGAGATAAAATAGACAACACTTTTGAAGACATAGGCATGAGCAGACTTTCTGAACAGAACTCCAGTTGTGTAAGAAGTTATACCAGTATTCAACAAATGGGATGATATCGAAATGAAAGTCTTCTGAGGAAACAAGCAATAGAATTAAGAGACAACCCACAGAACGGCAAAAACTTTCTGCCAACTGCTCTTTGGACAGAGATTAATATCTAGAATATATACAAAACTCAAATGAGTGAACCTCCACAAAGTAAGAGTCAACCAAAATCCAGGCAGCTGAAGTGAAGAGATGCTCCTCAGAAGTACAAATGCCCAATAAATATTTGAAAAAATATTCAGTATCTCTGGTCATTAGAGAAAGGAAAATTAAGACAACACAGAGATTCCATCTTACTCCAAGAAAGAAAGGTTATCATCCAGAAATCAAGTACACTACTAATAATGCTGGCAGGCTGTGGGGGAAAAAAAGGAACCCTTCTACATTGATGGTGGGAAGGTTAACTGTACAACCAGTACTGAAATCAGAAAGAAGATTCCTGAGAAAAATAAAAATTAGACACTCCACTAGACCCAGCTATTCCCCTTCTAGGTATCTTCCTCAAAGAGTTAAAGACAGTGGATTACAGTGATCCATGCATAACCGTTTATAGCAGCACAATTCATAGTAGCTAAATCTTGGAAGCACCCCATACGTCCATCACCAGATGAATGGGTAAAGGAAACATGCTATTCACACAAAATGGACTATCACTCTGCTATGAAGAGGAATACATTTGAGTCACTGGTAGGAAAATTGGTGGATCTTGACACCACAATGTTGAGAAGTACATCAGACACAAAAGGTTAAATATTGCATGATTTCGCTTATGTTAAAAACCCGAAATATAATTAAATTAAAGAGCAAAATAGAAGATACATCATGAGAAACAAGGAGACACATCTTTCCCAAATGGGATGGGGCGGGAGGGAACAGGAAGGGGATGAAAAACGAACTGAAATGTGTTAGTCACAGATGCCAGCTCCTCTCAATGACGGTAATAATTACGCACTGCAAACATGGGCTAATACAAATACAAATTTAAAAAATAAATAAATACAGACATTAAAAATTTAAATTTAGGGGCCGGAGATTTAGCTCAGCGGCAAAGCGCCTGCCTGGCAAGCACAAGGTCGTGAGTTCAATCCCCAGTGCCAAAAACAAAAAATGAAACTTAAAAATTTAAACTTAAGAAGACTGGGGACAAACGAGAGTGTGGCTGACGGGAGCAGAGGGCTTCCGGACGCCCCCCACAGTCTCGCTAATGGCAGCTCTCAGCTCTCAGGGAGCAGAACGCAGACAGCCAGGGAAAGCCCAGCCCTCCTCCTAACGCGTGTCTGAGTGAAGGAGCCATAAATAGTTGTGAGGGACTCCTGAGTTTCCCAGGCAGTCTTCACCCCCTCCCCACAAGCCTCTCCTTTAAGAGCCATGGATCAAAGTCATTTAATCTTCTTCAGTGGGTCTCTACCAAATACCTACCGCATGCTGGGAACAGCTTCCCGCCCCCAGTCCTTACCTGCTTGTTTTGGGGAAGGCAGAGCTGACTTTCTTTCACTTTCAAAGCAAATAACACATGCTGAGCTGATAGCCACTTAGAGGACACTGCTTGGTTTCACTGTGGTCAGTGCGGGCCTTTGTAATATCAGTCTCATTGTGTTTTCCGATGCTGGGTCCACAATCACCTTTGTGAAAACGGTGTATCTTGTGGATTTGGTCTGCTGTCTCCAAAGTCCCAGGAGATAAAGTTCCAATTTTCCTATAGTAACTTCAAAATAGTAAAGGCACCCTTATCATCCTCCTTTCTAGTCATCTATTTCAATAGCAGCTGCCTTTCCTGAACGAAGATCTTTACTTTCAAGTAAAAGTCTTTGATGACTAAGGATCTTCCTTCATTTTAAATTGAAAGTTCATAATTAGTTCATGTCATTTTTAAAAGAAAAAGCCAGCATAGACTAATTACCTCTGGATTTCCTCTGATTCATTGAGTAATTTATGGGCAGCTTCCTGTGGATTAAGTACTCGCCCACATTGATTTGCATTATCTCTCGCAACCTTTTCAAAGTTCTGCAGATTACGTGTCATACCACTTTAAAGATGCAAAAATTCATCTCTCAAAACATACGTAGCTCGTTCATGCCACAGAGCCAAAAGCCAGATTCGAATTAGGAATGGCTCATCTAAAGTGCAGCGTTTCAAGCCACTGAAATTAGGATGTGAGAGTATTTTGTAACACTTTCCTGAGTTAAACTATTGCCCACATTTACTGTTCCAGGCTTGAGCAGACAGGAGTGATGGCTGAGGATTTAGTAACCAGGGAGAGAAGTGCAAATACATTTCTAAGTGTTAAAAATCAGGCAAGACAATGGACTTTATTTTCCATACCATTGTGGAGGTAGGATTATCAGGGTCATAGATGGAAACACCCTGAACCTCGCATTAGAATACAAACAGGCTGAAGAGTTCACGAATGATCAATTGTCTCGGTCACCACAGGGCTGTGTGACGGTCAGTTATCTGACACAGAGAGACGTCTGTTCATGCAATGATCACATTCTTTGGTGGAAAATGTGCTCTCAGTACCAGAGATTATAAAGTGGTCTAAATGCAGTATTGGCATAGCCTCTCACTTCACGTCCTGAATGTCCCAGTTAGGAAATTTCCTGTCTTGGCATGGTCACCCTGACGACATGCACAGAGAATAATGCTTGCTGAAGCCTAAGGAATAAAGACACCGATAGCTTCTCTAAGACCTCAAATGTTACTTAAAAATGCACCATGAAAAATATTTAAAAACTAACCACCATCACCCTTTGTATAATTTACAGAGTGATCCAAAGCCTCAGGTGTCGTGCTAAAAACCACTGTCATTATTGTACCCCTGTCCATTGAAACTAAAAAAAAAATGTAGACCTTCACTCTGAACCATTCAGAAAATGTAACAAATGATGGGATTCTGGTTTGGTTTGGTTTGTTTTGCTTTGAACTCTCTGAGAGGAAGGCAGAGGACACTAATGGTGAGCTGTGAAGAGGCAGGGTACCAGTGCCGACTCGGATTCCTGCAGGGTAACCCGCTCCACAGACCACAGACGGGTTAAAGGTAAGGAGTGAACAGTGCCATCTCTCTCACCAACAAGTCCCGGGGGTGTCTCCTGCAGATATTTCTGTTCAATTAAACTGACTCAACAGACTGTTAACAATTCCTACCAGCAGCAGCCAGTGTGAGGGTTAGGTGCACCATGACGTGGCCACAGACCTGCCGGTGTAGAGCTGTGATCCCGCCCCAGGGAGAAAGAGAGGCCCTCCCTGTGAAACAGCCACGGGCTAAAGTGCAGGTCTGACCTGGAGAGCAAAATAAAAACACGGCAGCACCCGTTTTTCAAAAAATATCTCATTAAAACATGACCATCGTATATATTTATTAATCAAGAACACATATTGGGCCAGGGATATTGCTCAGCAGCACAGTGCCTGCCTGGCAAGCATGAGGTCCTGAGTTCGGTTCCCAGAACAACAACAAAAAAGAACATATATTGACTGTATGCTACATATGGAATACTGCACTCATCAAATATTTAAAAACAGTTGCACCCACATAAATAAGTCTCCAATTTAAAATTTATCCAGATCATTTACAAATTCCAATTTTAGTTTATTCTAACCCTAAGGTCCCTCCTCATTCTATATATTTACTAAAGAGTAAGTGTTTTCCCACTGTAGTATGCAATATCCTGATAAGAACTGAATAATTCACACAACCATTCAGGGACTTTCACCCCAATTCACTGATGTGACCAAAAGAAGTGTTTGTAGCAAATGTAAAAAGAAACAAACAAGCCAGGCGTGGTGGCGCATGCCTTTAATCCCAGCACTCGGAGGCTGAGGTAGGTGGAGCATTGTGAGTTCGAGGCCGGCTTGGGCTACAACGTGAGCACAAGGCCAGCCTGAGCTACATAGTGCGACTCTGCCTCAAAAAACTAGGGCTGGGAGTTTGGCTCAGTGACTTAAGTGACTGTCTGGCAGGTGTGAGGTTGTGAGTTCGATCCCTGGTGCTGCAAAAAAAAAAAAAAGGCAACAAACAAAAAATAGCACTGCCTATCACCCTGACACACACTTCCTCTTCAGAAAGTGTACTTCGTGTAAACAAGCTCAATAAACTATACTGTATCCTTCGCATCTTACCCAGTGCCTTTGTAAAACATAAGCAGTTTGTTAATAAATCTACCACTGGCTTCGCGCTGATTCTCCCTGTGGAGCTCTAGAAGCACAGGCTGGATCTTTGGTAACTGCTGTGATGAATCATGCCCTGTGACCAGTTCTTATTTACCAACATAACGGGATGTGTGCCTAACGTCACTATTGACAATACCCACTTACTGGCAGAGGAATCAGCGCTTGTCAGGAAAAACTGGCTCTGTCACTGCCCAGTTTTTCCTTTGATCTGGATAGAAAATACACTCCATAGCCTCCAGGAAGTCCACTGAAAACTTATTTAGCATTGTGCTCTTCCAGAGTCCTACGTCATCTTTGTCTTACACACGGAAGGAATTCTAAGATGCGTGGTGTGAGCACGGACCATAAACTGGCACGTGTGTGCTTCACAGCAGCAGACACTGGCCACAGAGACTAGGAAACGCCCACATGACGTCATGAATGGGAGGCCGAGAGTAGAGAGGACAGGACTGGGAGTGAACACAGTCCGTGAGGGTCAGCCAAACATTTTTCAGCTATGTAAGAGACCAAGTACTTCTACTTTTTATATAAACATTATGAGAGGTTTTTTTCTCTTGGAACTGGGAATTGAATTCAGGACTTCATGCTTGCCAGGCAGGCACTGTGCTGATGAGCTATATTTATTGGTATGTATTGGTGTTCGAGCTCATCTCATGCTATTTCTAGGTTGTTCTTCAGATATGTTTCCTTCCAAGATTGCCAGTTTATATCGGTCTTCAAAACAATAGCAAGAATATTTAGGTTAGAAAGCACATCCATCAACGTTACTCCATTCTATCCCTTCACAATCTCAGCGGAACACTCACAGCGCTGCCACTCGCCGTATTTTTCACACTGAGGAAACCAAGGCACAGACCACTACTGTTACCGTGTAGGAGGAATGGAGCTGGAGTGGAGACCTCAAATTCTCAAGACCCCGATAAACCTCTTCACAAACAGTCAAAACACTCCAATGTAGACACGCTAATCTACTCTCCAAGGCACGTTCGATGTGTATGAATGTATATTCAGAGCTTGAATCTCCATTTATAATGCCAACGCGTTCTTTTTGAGACAGGGTCTCACTATGCAGTTCAGGCTGGCCTCAAGTGCACTTTGTAACCCAAGCTGGTCTCAAACTCACAGGGGTCAGTCTCCCGAGTGCTGGGATTACAGGCATGTGCCACCACGCCGGGCTAATTCCAACATGTCTATGGCATGACCTTCTGCCATCCTCGTGCCTTTATCAAGCTGTCACCAAATACCCTAGGAGAACTTCCTCCGTGTGAGCAACTATTCTCCTTGGCTTCTGGATTACTGCGTCTTTCCTACTGGGGACTTTGGACTCCTACCTTATCTGCTAAACTCCCCAGACTGAATTTTCTTGATCAATTCTCCCTGCCTTAGAACACACACAATGGGATTGCTTCTGTGACCTCAGTCTTTGCTTTTGTGTTTTTTTTTTTTTTGAAGTCCATTATCAAGACACTTATTGTTGCCTTCCTTGAAACT
Organism: Dasyprocta punctata; assembly: GCA_004363535.1. Lineage (NCBI taxonomy): Eukaryota > Metazoa > Chordata > Mammalia > Rodentia > Dasyproctidae > Dasyprocta > Dasyprocta punctata. Next base: position 26,949 of record RJWM01013173.1, on the reverse strand, counting down.
CATTAATGCAAGATAGTGAAAGATCAGGTGAGCCCAGCTATCAACACAGAAGTGACTCAACTCACAAGGACTCATCTTTCTTCTCTTTTCTTGACCAATCATGAGGATTTCAATAAGTTTAAAAAAATTAAAAAATAAAACACAACTCTTGGAGCAAAATACTATAGTTCTGTATTAATCACAATGTATTACTTTTATTAACTGAGATAAAGTTAGCTGCAGTGCGTGACTATCTGTGAACTTGTAACAATTTGCCTGACACAGGTGACTTCAACTCAAATCCTGACTAAAAAGTCTTTCAGAGCAGGACAGCATCTTGCCATTTTCATCTCTGCTATATTTTAGGTGTAAACTTGATTGATTTTTTGTCTATAAAATACATTAAAATGGAGATATATATGTACATATATAGGTATGAATAAGAGTAATTAGTTTGTTTTTTATGACCTCTGCTTGCTCTAGGTTGATGTATTTTTTATCACTGAGGTGGGATGAGATGTTGGATAAGGAAAAGGAATTTAACATCACTCTGTCGCAGGTGGAGGGCTGTGGGAAATAAGTGAAAAGACGCTTCAGGCCTCAAACCGCCTCTCCACCTGGTCTTTCTCTCACGCTGCCATTTTTCCTTTGAACTGAAATGGCTACTTCCTCTTCAGCTCTAGTTAAGAACTTGCCCATTCTGGAAGCAGCAGGAAATGAAAGAGAGGAAAAGGAGAATTGCCTTGGCAGTTTTCTGAACATATTTCTTATACAAATTAACCCAAAGAATGGTACCTAAACTTTCTTCTCCTCCTCAGGAAGAGATATTTTAGCTCTCAAATGCCACTTAAAAGTAGAGGACATCCTTTCTCCGGGGCACAGATAACTGCTGTGGAAAGAAAGACTGGAGGCATCCAGGAGGCCTCTCCAAGGAGCCTGGGTTACACCCAGGGGCAGGCGGGACAGAGGGGCGCTAGCACCCGTAGGCAGTGCTTCTCACTGGGAAGGACTCCACATTCATCTGCCATTTTAATTATCCGATTTCACCTAGGAATGGAAATTCTGACGTCATCCAGGACAGCACAAGATGAACCTGCATACTGCGTGAGCCTGAAGTGTGCCTGCACCCCGGAGCAGAGAGAGGGACGCGGACGGCGTGCGCCCCGCTCTGGCTCGCACACACCGGGCCTTCCTGTCCACGGGGCGCGCGGCAGGTCTCGCCGCTGCAGGTTGCGTGTCTGGTGTGGTCTCCCGTGGACTTCACCCGCTGACCTGCACAAGGAAGAGCTGCTTCGCGAGGAACTCTGTCGTCTTAGTAGAAAAGCACATTTTGGTGCATTTCCAGCCTGTTCTACTCAATCATCAGGTTAAGGAAAGGCAGAGGGAGCCCCGTGGGAGTCAGTCTAGGACACACAGCGCCTGGCAGTTCGGCTCCCCCACACACAGCATGACGCACGGCGTCAGGGAGGGCGATTCTGTCACCACAGACACGGAGCCCAGGAGCCGGGCGACGGCATCGTGCACAGCATTCACCTGCGTCAGAGCTGCGCCGCACCGGGCCAGGTGATGAGCGGTCCTAGGAAACGTCTGCCCGGCACCTGGGAAAACACACTGGCCTGCAGCTCCTGACCACCGAGGCAGAGGCGCTCTCTGGGGGCAGAGCTGGACAGGGTTCGCCAAATCCGGCAGCTCTGACACTTGCTTAGGTAAGAAAAGCAATCAATTTAGTGTAGTTTTTTCTTGAAGCCCTATGTATCCATAGCCCACTGCATCATGCTACAGCTGAACATACTCCTGAGAGAAAAGGATTCTGATACACGTCCTGATACAGTGCATCTTCCCAAGTCAAAACAGCTAGGCTAACACTGGATATTAGGTTTAAACACAAATTTCATAACCTTGTGCTTCTTCAGTTTATGTTACCCACTGGACAGTGTCATAAGGCATTTATTGAACTACAAAAGTATACCAAGCTATAACTAAGCGAAAAATAAAAATTTCTAGTCACCATTACCTTTTCTATTGTCCAATAAAGAGACAAAAAGATGAATCCTATTGCATAAAACTGGGGCCTCCTTTATGTTCCACCTTTTGCTAAATATTCTACCTATATTTAGAAAACATAAGCTTCTGTTCTTCCCATACTAGGGAATAATATGAAAGCTTACACAATTGGAAAATGGTGCTTACGTAACCCTCATTACTGTGCCTGTTACCCTCTGGGTGGTTAGTGATAACACACACTTCTTCCCAGAGTTTATTCCGAATTTCTTTTTCCTCAGTACAGTCACTCTCTCCGAGCACGGTTTTGTTTGTCGTTGGTTGACAGGGGAGTCATCAAACCTGTTCATGACTGGCTTTTACCTGGCTGAACCCAAAACCGATTTGATCATTTATTTATGATACTGCTTTACAAGACATAATTGCAGAATAAAATATTTACACACTCTGATAGCCCGTCATCAGCGCAGCAAGATGAATCTGCGTTCAGAAATAGACTAGTGAATACTACAGCATTTATGGCAGTTTCCAGCGACCACCAATCAACTCTGTTTTATTTTGCCACCTATAAAAATAGCCTAGCAATTCAAGTAGAAAGGTCGTTTACAGTAGTCGTCTTAATCGCACGGCGATGACTTTGTGATCGCGGGCTGAGCATCGTTTTCCTCTGAAGGAGTTTTCTTTTCTCCTCTCCTCCCCATTATAGAAAACAAAACAAACAAAAAACTCCCCAAACCCGCACGCCCGCTGTCCCCAGCCCGCGCCCGCCCGCAGCCCCGTCCCCGCCCGCGGACCTGGCCCGGCCCGGACCCCGGACCCCGGGACGCGGATGGGCACCAGCACCGGCACCGGCACCGCGAGCGCCAGCGGGGCCGGGACCGACACCAGGCTCCCGCGGGGCCGCGCGTGCCCGCCGAGGGCGGCGCGGCGTCCAGGTGCGGGTCTCCTACCTCGGTGCGCCAGGCGCAGGCGGGGCCGCGGGGCGTCGGCGGCCGGGCCGGGGGCGCAGAGCCGCAGCAGGGGGGCGCAGAGCAGCAGGGCGGCGGCGCGCGCGGCGGGGCCCATGGCGCGGCTCCACGCGGGACGGCTCCACGCGCGCTGCGCTGTGCGCCCGCCGCGAGCCGCTGTCACCGCGCAGGTCCCGGCCAGGTGTCAGCGCCGGGCGGCTGTGCGCCGGGGGAGGGCGAGCGGGCGGGCGCGGGGGAGGAGCGGCGGGGGAGGGGATGGGGGAGGGGAGGAGGGAGGAGGGGAGGGGGAAGGGCAGGGCAGGGCGCCCAGCGAGTGCAGCCCGCGCGCACGGCGGGGACGCCCCGGGGACCCGCGGACCCACGCACGGGGTCGCACGCTCACGCCGCGGGCCGAGCCCGGCTCCACGCAACTCCGCTTGCGGGTGACCTCCGCGGCCGAGCTCCGCGCCCGCCGCCCTCGCCGTCGGGTCCGAACTCAGTTTCCCTCCGAGGCGGGGCGGTCGCGGATTCCGCTCCACACTGGGGAGACACTGAAGCACACGGAGCGGGGCTCCCGCGGGGAGGCGGCTGCGCAGGGGAGGCCGGCGACCCCACCCGGGACCCGCGCCGCCGGCAGGGCGCCCGGGGGAGCTGAGCGCGGCCGGGCTCCCCGCCTCGGCCTCGGAAGCGCTGGCGCGGAAGTGAACCGTAGTGTTTCAAGACTTCGAACTGCAGGAGATGCTGGATTTGGTACTTGAGGGTTAAATGGTGAACGAACAGTGTCGACCGTAATCTTTTTAATTCCACATTTTCAATAGTAATGGCCATGGGCGCGTTTGGGGAATGATGTGTTCAAAACCATGTGATTACAATAAAAAAGATAACTCAGGTCACCGCAGTGTTTCACCTCATATACTAAGCCAAAAGTGCAGCCAGCATTCTCTACATTTTTCCAAGTGTGATATGTCCTTACACGAGCAGAGTATATTTAGCAAAATGTAAATGTCACTGGATGTTATAAATAATTAGCTCTACAAAGGTCTGCAAACTTTAACCACCTCTAAACATTATTTAACACTTAAGCCACGTGCAGTGCTTAGAACCTGAAATTGCGGTGGGCTCCGTAGGTGCCTGAACAGTTTGAAAGCCAGGTTGATGAGCTGCAGACCTGACGGTGGTGCACTGTACCTTTGAAATGCTCTTGTACTTTCTTCCAGAACTGAAGGAACTACAAAGTAAAGCGAAACTTTTATATGCATTATCTAGTGGCAGGACTCGTGGGGAAAGTAAATGTGGTGCCTGTAACTTTCATTATAAATTCTTCCCCTATGCAAGTGAAATTCCACTTAAGATTCCACAGCACCCCTCCAAGCTTTATTATGGAGTGGAGGCACTGTAAGGCTTCACAACCATTTCATTAAGACTGGCACTCACACCATTAAATGTCTACAGGGTGAGTAATGCCAACATTTGTCTCCAGCTGTACGTATCATCCTTCAGGTTAGGTCAGGGAATTTTGACCTAGGTGCCTACATAATGGATTCCTGTGGGCTGCTCAAAATGTGCTTTGTGTATTCATCAATCATCATTGCTGCTGTTTATTCCCTTTAATCTTCTGTGTGTCCTACCTTTCTCTCTATCCTGAAGAAAGCATGTAGGTGACGCCATAAAATGACTTCAAAAAGCTAAACATCTAGAACTTTCCATACCTCTGCTTCCCTCATGTAACTTTAGCCACTAGTTTTGGAATAAAGAAGGGTCTTTTTCATCAAATTTGTCATTCGCATCACAAACCAAACCAGGAAAATCCTCAGAAACAGGGTAACCAGATAAGTTATTATTCAAATAAAATGGTTTTCTATGAAAAAAGAAACTTCTGTTGATATTTACAAACAAACCAAAAATACTGTAGGTCGCACGATTTGGAAGCGATTTCTAGACACCCTTGGAAACATGGAGATGGAAAAGTTCTTTAAAAAACTACCTTGCTGGGCCGGGAGTTTGGCTCAGCAGCTTAAGTGCCTGCCTGGCAGGCGCAAGGTTGTGAGCTTGATCCCCGGTGCCACCAAAAAAAAAAAAAAAAAAAAAATTACCTTGCCACCAATAGTGAGTGAGGAGTTTTAGCGAGCTGAAAGGCTTTGGAGTTCACAATAATATCCAGTGACACCGTATGAAAGGATCTAGGCTGCCATTTAAAACAGCATCAGACAGCGGGAAACCGTGGTGAGAAGAGGCGCGCTGACAGGGGCGGGTCCCTGCCGCTTGCCCTACACCGCCGCCCGCCGGTGAGCCTTCCCGAGCTCCTCGTGCTGGAGTGGTAGGTTTTGTCTCTGGTCCCCCAACTTTATTTTTTTATTTTATTTTTTTTTTTTTTTTGCAGCACCGGGGATTGAACTCACAACCTCGCGCCTGCCCTAGGGCAGGCGCTTAAGGCACTGAGCCAAACTCCCGGCCCTGGTTTTTTTTGAGGCAGGGTCGCACTATGTAGCTCAGGCCGGCCTTGCGCTCGCGTTGTAGCCCAAGCCGGCCTCGAACCCACAACGCTCCGCCTACCTCAGCCTCCCGAGTGCTGGGATTAAAGGTGTGCGCCACCACGCCCGGCTTGGTCCCTCAACTTTAACAGCAGAAAAATGACTTCTCGAACAGTTCTTCCAGCAGGTGGTCCCAGACTCTCTGTTCTTGACCCGTGCGGACACTTGAGGAAAGAGCAGATCCCTGGTCCCCTCCCGTGTTCCCAGTTTGCCCAGGTGGGCACACTGACATTTGAACTTCACAAGAGATTCTTTTAGGTCAGGGTCACTCAACCCTCAGGTATCTGCTTGCTGCGTTCAATGTTTTTGTTCTCATAGCATAATAAAATTCGACTTAAATTTGTATAAAATGAAACCGTTAAATTATAGACTTGAGATGCTACTGGTATTTTTCAGATACATGCAAAACCAAACAGAACCTGAATGTTTGCCTCTGCACCGCCTAAAATGATCTTGCATCCTTTGGGAGGCTGTCCTCCCTGTACCGCCAGGGACGTTCTGCCCTCCGCTGGGACACGTGAGGCGCACGCCCAGCCCCCTGCAGTGTGTGAAGCCCTTCTGCGTCCTTCTGCTCGGCTGTTCTTCACATGTGTCCTGTGAGCGAAAGTGACCTGTCACATCTGAGCTGAGGTGGGGCAGTGGTTCTCCGAAGAAATTTTGTTTCTCAGACCCTTTCTTTAGCAAAGGCGGAGCACTTAACGCTGAAATGGGGGGACCATCTGCAGAAGATTAAAGCATTTTGGGTCACCGGACAGCTGCCCCAGGGACAGCGTCCCATCAAGCTACCCAGACCCACACAGACTTTATATGAGCCAGAACCACAGGGGTTCTGTCAAGCCTCTTGGGTGGCTTGTCTGTTTGCTTGTTTTTATTTGTTTGCTTTTCTTCACTACAGCATTGGGCATTCTCCTTGGCTAAACACACACACTTTCCATACCTTGCTTTGGGATGCATACTCTTGAACAGATGCAGAACATCCCCACGTCACTGATACTGTGACTTTCTGTCTGCCCCTGACTCCTTCCAGCGGGAGTCAGTGATGCTGCCAAGGGGAGACGTGGGTACTGGGACTAAGGGGCGAAGGCGGACACGTCCTTAGCTTTTCCAAGTATCTCACAAATAGTATTTTTAAGCAAATACCATATGACTTTACCTCTAGCATGTTATGGTTATAACCATTCATAAACCAGAGTACCAAAATAGCAACAGTGCCGAATCTTTTTTGAGTCAAAGATAAAATTTCTCGATGGTAGCCGTGGAATTTCAGCCCTCTAATCCCTCCTCTCCTACTGCGAGCCGGGCTGCTCCAGGGACGTCCAGGCTGCAGGCACTCAAGTGGCCCTGCGCAGCTGCTGCACCATGGCTGCTGCCGGTCCTCTCACTGTGCATTCAGGCCACGTGCTCATGTCACGAAACATGTGTTTCTCATATTCAGTGTTTCAGCAAATAGATAACTGAATTATCCCTGATTCCCAACCTGTAGGCAATAGTCCCACAAAAGGGCATCCTGACACTTGGTGCCACCAGGCTGCAACCCCACCGCCTGCCTGCACGAGGTTCGGCTGGCATCTGACGTCACCCAGGGGACTCGCCAAACACTGAACAGACCACAGTTCCCCTGGTGGCCCAGCTACTCTAAAGAACAAGAAATATTCATAGCATTTAAGCAAAATTGCTCTTCATCAAATTTTCAAATTCTTCGTGTCTGTGTTTGACTTATACTAGGTTTATTCTCATCTTTTAGGTGTCTGATAATAAAGACAGTGAAGGCTTTGACCCAGACACTGGCCTTAGTGGACTTTAATCAAAGAGCAGTTACACTTCTCATCCTCTTCTGATGATAAAGTGAAATGAACATGAATGTCCTTAATTCTGAAAATTCTTTAACCTTCAGGTCCTGGACTGTTTCACTGTACTCTATGAGGTATAGAGAATTCCTCAAAATGGCAGCATTCCAACTTTAAAAACATCTAAAAGGAACTTTCATAATACATTGCAGCTTATTGATTTATATGCCTGTTAAAAGTATGTAAGTTGTTGGTGGTATAATTTTTTCCAGTTCACTTGCTGAATTGTTTAGTTTTTAGAAATGAAGCAATGAAGGAAGGAAAGGAAGAAAGAAGAGATAAGGGAGGGAATGAAAGAAGAGACAATTCCATTAATTAAATTGATTTTCATTCTTGAAACTTTTACTTTTTCTATAATCTCCATTATACTTTCACTGCTAGCATCAGACCCAAACTAGTTGGCATTAAGTGATTTTTCTCAATAAATATTTGTTGAGAGTACTTTACAAGGCAATGCATTTAAAGTATTAAATAGCTAAAATTAGTTCCTTGCCACGAATCAATTGGGTCACTTCTTCAGTTACTCACTTTGCCTTGACAGGGTGCAAACGGCCCATATGTACCTATGCAGCAAAGGAAACAGAACCCATTGTGAGAGACGAAGAGGGCAGGTTCAGACAAAGCCAAGGCAATTATCCATCGGTCAGCTGGAAAGAAACTAAGCACAGAGGCCAAGTATTCAGTAAGGTTCGTGCCTCCAAATGTCATACAATTGGCAAACGCATGTGAAATGCTACACACCACACACACCTGCCATCAACTTGGTGAACACACCCCTTTCATGTTCAGTGGAAACAAACACTAACTTTACAGTTGTAAAGAACGTGATAGAAAATCAGAATATTTAAGATAAGTCATATTTTGGCTTTGAAAGTGAATTTTCAAAGACTTGAAAGAATCATAATGACCAAGGAAATAACCCCACAGACACCTTTGTCCTCAGTCTTTTTTTTTTTTTTTTTTTTTTTTTTTTGCAGCACCAGGGATTGAACTCACAACCTCACACCTGCCAGAGCAGGCGCTTAAGCCACTGAGCCAAACTCCCAGCCCTAGTTTTTTGAGGCAGGGTCGCACTATGTAGCTCAGGCCGGCCTTGCGCTCGCGTTGTAGCCCAAGCCGGCCTCGAATTCACAACACTCCTACCTCAGCCTCCCGAGTGCTGGGATCAAAGACGTGCGCCACTACGTCCGGCTAGTCTTCCTTTCTTAGCCATCCTCCAAACACCCATCTGCGGAAGAGAGAAAACAACATCTGGAAAAAGAAAGTGATATCGATCCCAATGTTGAGATCCCAAAGATGCAACTAGACAGCTGGACTTACTATTTCACGTCACTTTTTACTTAGCTTATTATAATATGCACAGAGGATTTGTCAGAGTTATTATACATGAGCCAGATTTCACACAAGGGAGGACTTTGTTTTTTATTATTTTGCATCTGCTCTTCTATCACTGAGATCACTTCCGAGGGGCACTGTGAGGGCTCCCTGCCCCCCGGGCGCCGGACTTGAGTCCAGTGCATGGCACGAGCCCCCTGCAGAGGCCAGCGCTGGTACTGCACGTCCACTTTCAAGGGAGCCGCAGCTGCAGAGCTCTTTGTGCTCACGATTTGTTCCCCGTGAGTGACAAAATAAAGACTGAGCTCTGTGCAGAGCAAATGTTCTGAACACAGCCACTTTCCATGGCTAACGGCTTGGGTCCTGCTGCTTAAGAGAAAGGATTGAATATTTTAATAGAATATTTAAAATTTAAGACATTAAAATCTCTGTCCTAGATACACTTAACAAATCCTTTAAAATTTTGAAAAGATGGCCATAAATGTGTCAGAAACAAAAATGATAAATATGAAAATGTCTTGTAAAGATGTGTTGATTAAAATTTAATAAAGTCAGTTGAAAATTTGATAGTCTGCATTTAATCAGGCCAGATTCATGACTTCTATCTCATACATAAAGCATCTCTAACATGACTATTACCGTGGGACAATGATATAATTGTTACATACCTTTTTATATAATCATGTTTATAATAGGAAATAAATAATGCAAAACCGTGAAGAGAACTTATCAAGCAGTCTAAATGCCAACCTCATTCCACTTGCTTGCCAAATGATAAAAACAAAGTAAGACCATGTCTTTCCCAGAGATCTAAACAGAAAGAATATCTTCAGCCTAGAGTTTTGCTCTGTATTACATGGGGCTAAGAAATCAACATGACGGCCGAGGTAACGCAGTGGATGTACACAGAGCTATGTGAAAGAATAACCGTGGGGATTTCAGTGCATTGTTTGACGACTGGAAGGTAGATCACTTCTGAATGCAAGAAAAGGTATAAAAGTGGAATTTTAATAAAAATTCTGAGTGAAATTTTTTTTTAAATCTTTTTGAGACAGGATTGCACTAAGAAGTTCAGGCTGGCCTCAAACTTGCAGCCATCCTCCTGCCTCAGCCTCCAGATTTACAGGAGTGCGCCACCAAGTCCAGCCTTACTGAGTAAAATTTTAGCAGTTCAATAAGAAAAGTTAGCTAGTGCAATGTGCTTCTGCTGTAAACTTTAGACATGCCTGAAATATTGGAAACAATAATTTGAAAATAAAATTAAATATTTCCCAAGTAAGATGAGTTTTAAAAATAAAAGTCTAGTTTACCAGTTATTTTCAATGAGGTAAGCTGTATAGCTCTGAAAACATGACATACCATGCTTTTCTGGTAATAAAGAATGTATGCAACTTTGCTTAAATTCTCAGAATTGTTCCTGTAGTTTTCACAAATGACAATATTAGCCTTGACATAGATATGAATCAAATATAAAATTTTGCCACTCTAAAGGAGCAGTCCAGTTAGTTGAATATTTCTCCCAGAATTTTCCATTTTTCCCATTATTTAGTGCACAATTCATTGTATTAATTCAGTTCTTTTCTATAGGATCAAATAATTCCTAAACTCAGAGAGATGAGTAACTTTCTCATCCTAAAAATAAATCTCCCACTGAATACACTTGTCCTCTGGTGAGTGACCCATTTCTGAGTTGCAATTTATAGGTAAAAGGATGCAAAGCATTGTCTGTATTCTGTCTCATCTGTTCTCCTCTGCTGTTCTCCTCATCCACTCATCAGTTACAAGTGTTAGGAAAACCCAACTGACAGTGATTTAAATACGATCGATTGATACCCTGCAAACACAGTCTGGGCTAGGTCCAGAAAGGCTGGGACAGATCAGAGCTCTTACTGAGGTGACATTTTCACACTTGGGGTCCATCCATCCTCAGGACATGGTCTCCATCTCACAGTCCAAACTCTACCATCACATCCTCTTTACAAGCAGCAATAACCAGGTAGCAATGAATAAGGATGTTCCCTCTACTTTCGTGGATGCTTCCTAGAAACCCTCCTATTCCTGACCTCTAACTGTGTGTGTGTGTGTGTGTGTGTGTGTGTGTGTGTGGCACTGTGGCATAAACTCAGGGTCTTCACACATTTTTTATTTTTAGGTAAGTTCTCCCTAACTTGCTAGTTGCCCAGGCTGCGCCAGAATTTGCATCCTCCTGCTTCAGCCTCCCCAGAGTGCTGGGATGACAAGCACCTTCTCCCAAGTCCAGTTCTGAGCTCTTTAATTTTTGAGTGCCATGGGATTTAAACCCACGACCTCACCTATGCTCACCTCTTTTGGTGGACTTGGAATGTGTCTCACTGGCCAAGCTGAATTGCCTTTTCCTAGAATTCCCTTATCTGTTTCCTGTTGAAAGGCTCCTGGCGTATCTGGAGTATGGAAGGGAAGCAGCAATGATTTTGATTTTGCAACACACAGCTGCTTATGTTTTGGTTTGTGTGGCAGCCGCCAGGCCTGTAATCGCTCCATCTTCAGCGGACTGTGGCAGCATTCCACAGCCTGGGCCGGGTGAGAGCCTTAGTCCAGGCCTAGAGGTTCTGGCTTCTGCCCAACACCCACATCACCAACGGCAGAGGCCGCAAGAGCCCAGGGGAGGGCTTCTGTCTCTCTTCATTCCGTTCTTTTCCACGCTTGTGGGCTCCAGTTTGTTCTTCCTCTCCCCCACTTTCCGTCTGTCTTTCCCTCTGGTGGTCTGCCCTGTGTCCCTCCGACTCCAGCATCAGTACGAAGACAGCAGCCTTAGATCTTCATGAACCAGCTTCCACAGAGGCTGAGGTCAAGCCCGGTGACAAACCCACGATTATCTCCGAGAGGGACTTCTGCCGCTCTGTCCCACCTTCTGGCCATCCCACCCAGGGACACAGATTTTCATGACGCCTGACTGCTGAGCACCCCAAACTTCCATCAGACACAGCCTTTCGGCGCCTCCACTGAATTCCAGATCGGTGGATCCACCTGCCTGCTCCTCTGGATGGATAAGCAGAGTCACCTTTGCACCTTAGAAACAGAATGCTTGACTTCCGATTGCCCTCCCCTCCTCTAGTCGGTAGACATACTTCTCCTCTGGCAGGAAAGGAAAGGGCTGAGGTCCTTCTGTAAGTGCTATCTGTTTCACATCAGAGAGAACAGAAGCCAAATCCCCACAGCAGTCAGTGAAATCCTGCTCGATCCAGGCTCCTGGGCATGAGGGCTGTCTTCCCACTCCCTCGCCCAGGGAGTCACCCCGAGGCTTTCCAGGGGCTCCGGCACCCAGCCACGCACACGCCACGGTCATGGGCTTCTCCCGGGCTCCATCCTCCGCTGACAGGGACTCAGTGAACAGTCCAGGGCTCACATCCTAGAAGAGCTTCTTATTATCAGTCAGAAAGGTAGGAAGACACAATTACTAAGAAGATAACAGTGCATATAATTAATTATACTTTATAGTATCGAATATTAATGTGTTTTGCTTCACCTGTCTACAAATATTTATAGTGACACTTTTACCTGAAAAAAGATCAATATTTTCAGACCAATATTTTCAGACCAATATTTAAAACAAAGGGTTTTTGTCGTTATTGTTTGCTTGCCTGTTTATTGTTTGTTCATTTTGAGGTACTGGGGATTTAACCCAGGGTCTCACACCAGACTCCCGGCCCCGCTTTTTGACACAGGGTGTGGCTAAATTGCCAAGTAGGGCCCAGGGTGTCGGGGTTACAGGCATGCATGGCCTCACTCAGGTAAGGAGTGTGTTTACCTTTACAACCATGCATCGAGAGAGTGACCAATTCTCACTCTTACTGAGATTATTTTATAGCATCTCTAAGACGGACAGAGTACCAAGTAAGCGTAAGTACAGTATGTGTTTTTAGACTGGTATGATTATGTTCAAAGTTTTTATGCAAAAATATTCTTATATTTTTCATAATGTTTTTGTATTTCTGGTAGAATACTAAATACATAAATGCTTTCCAATTTGCGGATATGAAAAGATCTCAACTTCCATAGATATGTTTCTTATTTCAACCACTGGAACAATTAGTTAAAATATTTTTTTCTGAAGAACAATCTCATATCAGGTACTTCTAAAAATAATCTTATAAAAAGGACGATTGATTTTTAGGATTTAAGTTGCTCAGCTCTTGTGTCATTCCTAATGTTTTATGATTTCAGAAGCGTAGCTGAAGACACAGAATGTCCTGTGGGTACTGCTGAAGAGATGCAGGTACCAGGCAACCCAACCCCTCTTCCTCCCATTAAGGAATGGGTGATCTTTACAGAAAGACAACCCGCCCTCAGAACAGTGGCCAGCTAACGCTTACAGTCATCTGAAGAAGCATCTTAGCACACTCTCTCCACGATCTGGAGGCAAAGGAGTCTAAACTGCTTCTGAAAAACTGCTGAAGCATTAACTGCAGAAAAGAATATTTTTATCAAATCTGTATTTAAAGAATATATGCTTTTAAGAATTTGATATTTTATAGCTGGGTGTGGTGGTGCACGTCCTTAATCCTAGCACTCGGGAGGCTAAACCAGGAGAGTTGTTGTGAGTCCGAGATTGGTCTGGGCTACAAAGTGAGTTCAAGGCCAGCCTGAACTGCATCGTGGACCCTGTCTCAAAAAAATTTAGCTCAGTGGTGTAAGCACCTGCCTGGCAGGCCAGAGGTTGTGAGTTTGATCTCTGGTACAAAAAAAAAAAAAAATGGATTTTTGCAAAACATACTCATTATGAGGTGTTTAAGTAATATTAATTACTTACATTTTGGGGAAATGATACGTATTCTGGCTGAACCAATACTCCTTGATCAGATAATAATACCATCAAAAAATTAGGCATTTAAACATTCAAGTATGCAACAAGAATTTACTAAAGAGAGAAAGAAAAAATGGAATATATGAAAATATATCCAATTCTTCAAATTAAGATTAGGTTAAGTGACTTATTAAAAAAATAAACAAGTTTGGGAGAACATAAATATACTCACTATTTTGATTATAAGGATGGTTTACGAATATACTGACCTGTAAATATTTATCAAATCACATATATTAAATGTGTGTATATTATTGCAATCCAGTTATGCTTCAATAAAAGTTACAACTGATAATTAAAATATTAGGTCTAAACTTTTGAACTTAGAGCATTTTATTAAATGGTAACATCAACATTAACCCCATTATAGAGAAATTTTGAATAGAAAACCATGTCAAGTCACATTCTGCTTTAAAACTTGGCTTTATCACAATTTACTATATGTTCCCTCTTAGGAGAAGAAAATCCAAAGCAACAAAATGTCAGGAACAGACTCTGGTACATTACAGATTTCATCTTTAATATCAATATACATGTTCCATCAAAAAAAAAAAAAAACCCTATGATTTCCAAAATGTTGAATGAATACCAAAAATCTGCTTTTTTGATTTAAAGGGGTTAATTTTTATAGGCGATATTTATATTCACCTTATTTATTCTTACAACTGCAGTTAGACTGTTTTTCCTCAAAACTAGGACTAAAATCTAAACAGTTTGCTTTTGTCTTTCATAGGTAAGACTATAACTATGTGGCAGCTAAGACCTTGTGTGACCCAATAACTTCTGTTTTCATAAATAAAATGCCAATCTCCTGTAAAATTGTTTGTAGTTGTATCTTTGACACTTTATAGAATATTTGTTTACCTAGGCATTAAAGGATTTTTTTATTAAATTATGCTTCATCTGTGAGGTGAGCCTCACACCACAGATCCCAAGAAGAGCTCTACAGTAAAGAACGTGTGATGATACACAGACTTCCGTACACACGCACTGTCCTCTACAGACTTCAGAAAAGTTGAAGAAAACTTTGAAGTCTCAACTTGTTCACTCATAATAAGCAAAAAGCTAACACAATTTTTTTTTTTTTTTTTTTTTTGCACCAGGGATTGAACTCAGAATCTCACACCTGCCAGGCAGGCACTTAAACCACTGAGTCAAACTCCCAGCCCTGATTTTTTGAGGCAGGGTCACACTATATAGCTCAGGCCAGCCTTGCGCTCACGTTGTAGCCCAAGCCGGCCTCGAACCCACAACGCTCCTCCTACCTCAGCCTCCCAAGTGCTGGAATTACAGGCGTGCACCACCACGCCTGACTGCAAGACTTTTCATATCCTATATTTACTGTTAAAAAGTTTTCTAGCTGGACATGGTGGCGCACATCTGTATCCCAGCATTTAAGTAGCTGAGGCAGCAGGCTGATGATGAGTTCGAGGTCAGCCAGAGCTACTCAGTGAATTCAAGGTCAGTCTGCACTACAAAGTGAGACCTTGTCTCTAAAAAATAAAAGAATAAAAACCTTCTAAACACCCATTAACTCTGCATGTGCAGTGTATCTCGAGTCCTCTCCTCACGTGTACCCACCTGTCCTGGGGCTGATTCTTCAGCTGATGCCTGACTCACCCTGGCCTCTGTAATCATGCACATCTGACCACCGCCCGGCCAGGGCAGGGGGCGGGGTGGGGGAGGGTGTGTTAAATGAGTCATCCTTATTCATCCTCCTGTGTTTTCTCCTAGCCTCTTAAAGAATCAAAGCCTAATAAAATGTGATCCATCATTATATTAGACTCTTAGCTTGTCATTTAAAATTGCTTTTGAGCCCATTTTACAAATTGAAAAAAGCTTTTGAAAGACAAAAATAAAGCTTTTCAAAAAAAAATTTCGAAAAAATTAGAATGTATGGGCCTGGGATTTAGCTCAGCGGCATAAGCACCTGCCTAGCAAGCTTGAGGTCATGAGTTTGATCCTCGGTACCCCCCCAAAAAATTAAAAAATTGTATATATAGTAATGTTGCATGTATATAAAATATACTATAGGAAAGAGACTTAAAGTGTGTATCTCTATTTATTTATTTATTTATTTATATTTTAAAGATAGTAAAATCCAACAAACCAAAACAGGATGAGGTCAATCAAAACAAAGCAGTAGAACTGGTACAGAACTTCTAAAAAAGATACTATAAAAACAGTAGCTACTGTAGTATATCTTGTTATTTTCAGAATAGTTGACCTTTCCAACAGGTATAGTAAAATCAAACCAAAACCAAAACAAAACAAAACAAACAAACAAACAAACAAAAAACCTCAATAAAACCAATAAAAACAGAGTATAAAATAAGGCCAAAAAAATTAATCAGAATAAAGCAAAACAACGAGAACAATATTGGGGCTCGAAGACAAGACAGGAGAGAGTCCCCCATTTTTGCTACATTGCCTACTGTCATCTTCCAAAGAGATGCTCAGGCTACCAGCCCCAGGCCTGCAAAATGAACAAAACAATACTAGCATTTGGTTGTTTTACATACCTTAGTTGCTGTCAATGTAGCCAGACCTCCCAATGAGCAGGTTGCTTTACGGGGCAGCGTGGGGAGAGCTTTGTCCTTGATTCTTAGCCCGCGCACCAGTAGGCGTATGGGGAGGGGGCGGCACATGTTTCTCTTCCTGGGGTCCACGCCGATTGCGCAGGCCCCCAGAAGGCTGTCTTACTTGTGTCCTGGTTAGAGGCACTCAGGCCTGGTTGGGTGGGCTCCCAAGAAGCCCATTTCTTTCTCCTCCTGGGGTCCACGCGAGCGTATCTCTATTTAATCTTACATCTCACTCACATTGCTCAGTATTCTTTATAATCAGTATAAAGTGCATATGTATCTTGTATGTGTACTGAGAGAAATTTTCTTTACATATTTTGTTCTTATTGTCATTAGCACGGTTTTCAGGTGTTTGGCCTGAGGTCCTCCTATTGACAATCCTGTGTTTGGCATGTGGGACGTTCTCTTCCCCTTGCGTAGATCATTGCTTTATGGAGGCTTGTCGTGCCGCAGCTCAGTGGTCCTCAGACCACAGCACACAGAGGGCTTTTACATTTTTAAATAGTGGAAAGGGATCAAAAGAATAGTATTTTTGGGTAACGCAAAAATTAATTACTGCGTTCATAAATAAAATATTGAAACACAAACACATCTATTTGCCTCATGTCATCTATAATTGCTTTCGTGCAGCAGTCACAGGAGCGTAGTGGGAACAAAGATTGAAAAGCTTTTGGAGCCTGAAATATTTACCATTAGGCTATTTACAGAAAATTTGCTCCCTCTTGGTCGCAGTCTTTGCTTCTGGAGTTACACGCACACGCAACTCACGAGAGAAAACTCCTCAAGTGCAGATTTTGGTGCTGGGGCCTGAAGCCGCGTTTCACATGGTGGGTGAGGCCCGTGCGGGGTCTCCAGGAGCCACACTCAAGGCGGCAGCACCGTGGAGAGCTCGTCGACCTAATGACCTACCAGTCCCAGGATGTCCATCAGAGAGAGAGACAGTCACAATTCAGATCAAGCTTTTACTGAAAATCAGTAAAAATCTCTCGGAACAGATTAAAGGCAGGAAAAAATAGAAAATAAATGTTTGCAGATTACTGATCTTTGAGTGGAAATTTGCTAAGTACCCCTGCATGTGTAACATTTTCAATACCCTGACACACACTAACAACATACTGTATTCTCTAACACAGTAATTGGTGTGAAAATAAGAGAATGAAATATGAAATATGGCATGTTTCCATAAAAATGTTAAACATTCTATTGTAATGTATCAGTAATAAATGTACACAGGAGACCGATTATTAAGTTATCACTACTGGGTTCTTTTCCTTCTCTCAGACTGCTTTGCAGGGAGGCAGCAGCGGTCCCGATGCCCTGCGGTGAGCGCTGGTCTTGTGCTCCTGCAGGAAGTAGTTTTGGGCCTCCTTCTCACCACCGAGACAGGCCGGGAATGGGCTATTGTGTTGGAAAACCCTTCTCAGGGAGGAGCCAAGGAGCTCAGCTCTGCGCAGATTCTCCACACTTTCTAAATTGCTTCCTCCCTGGGGCTAGAATGGTGAGGCTGAGTGTGTGATGGCTTCTCCCTGGGCGGTCCCTTTGTCCTCTTAGGATTTAGCAAAACCAGAGAAAGCAGGCCTGGGAGAGCTAATTTACAGTAGCTTTTCTTCATGGTTTGAAAGAAATAGTCTACTACTTCAGTTCTGTTTGCTTCTTGGGAAAGAGACCAGTTCTGGAGAGACCTTGAACCAGGGGGATAGTGGCAAGCTTGCAGTATTTGAAGTTAACAAAGACAAAGAAGTGAAGATACAAATAAATGTATAGCTCGATTTACACAAAATTTGCATGCCTGGAAAGGTTAGTATATTTTAAAACATGCAAAATGATTTTTGTATGTAAAATAGAATGAGATTCTAGATTCAGCTAATTATAATCATTTGAAGTACACTGTATGTGAAAATTAAGCAAAATGGTTCAAAGTTACAAAAGACATTTTTTCTTGTATCAAATTACTCTTTTATTTTGGGAGGCCGCCATTCCTGACCTTCAGCCACTAATTACTGGTGATGTGAAACCAAAGATGTCCCATAAAGCCCAAGAGACCCCTAGTGACACAAGACTCGTTGAGAACCTACAGTATGGATCAAAAAATCAGAATCAATAATGATAACAACAATCAGGTTTTTGTTACCTTAATACTTCTGACAACAACTTCATCCATGTCTACTTAAATTATGCATCCTTTTAAAGCAATTGCACAGGTATAAGACTGTTCCTTCAGATTTAACTATTTGAATATATGGACCTAGCTCCCTGTTCATTTCAGTCAGCTTTGCTAGCTGTTAGCGGAGTCTTGTAGGCTTGGTTTATGGCTAATTCACTTATTCGTTCAGCATTTATGAAGCACATTTCTGTACCTAGCACAGTGACTAGTATTTCCTTAGTCTGGGTCAGCCTTTAAGTCAATCAGTTACTTGATTATGTTATGTGGAAGGTAAAATTGGGTTCCTTTTTAACTTCTGAATGTGTTCTAATTCTCTAAATCCACAGACATTATTTTCAATTTATTTTTACTAGCTCTATGAAGATTATACATTTCATGCACTCAAAATTCTTATTCAGACACAAGAATACCATTCAACTATAATTGGTATTTGGTCTTATTTCTTTACATTCTAAGTAGATTTTTGTGAAGATCTGGTTTAAATTTCCACTAAACATATGACACCTGAGTAGGTAGCATAAGAAACCGATTACACTGCTTTCCTTCATAAAATATTGTATTTTCTGGGAAAGAAGCCAGAGTCTGATCTAACTCATCTCTAGTCTTTTGATTACTTAACCACATATTGGCTTGCAAAAATCTTCTGCAAACATTAATAAATAACTTGATTTCTATTTGAATATATTTACAGGTTCTAACAATCCTACACAAGTATCTGTAAAGGTGAGAAGAGTTTTAATTCTTTTTCCTCCAAACTTCCAACATGCGATGAAAGTGCTTTAGAAAGTTCCCAGTCCCACTGAGTCCATTTCTTCTTTTTCCTTTTCCTTCACAACAGAACGCACTGTTAGGTCAGAAGAGCCCCTGTGCAAGGGTGCTTTCTAAATGGAGAGTTAGAGGAAAAGGTTCCTACTTTTCATAAATTAGGATAGGGCTTCCTGGTTGATTCATAAGTCTAAAATCAGGGCACAATTACACTTCGCTTTTCTAAGGCAGAAGTCACTTCCTCAGTGGCAAAAGCACCTAAAAATGACTGTTGCAGCATGCTGAGACCACGCAACCTCCCTGAGCTCTCGAGATGGAAACAGCAGGAGAAGTTCAGAGCTGACTCAGCCTGACTCACAGGCCTGCACCGCACCAAATGGAAACTGCAGACCTCAGCCCCAGGGTTCCCCCCAACTGGACCCTCCACCAGGGATTCCCACTGTCTGGGCTTGGCCCCCAGTTTCCAGAGAACTTCCGGCACTTCATTTCCCTAATGTGCCCACCGTTTTTAGCAGAATGCATGGTGATTTCATTCACATACGAGATAAGTAGTGGTGAGTGTGAATACTTGCAGAATAAATGAAGATGTGCGTAGCCACCCTTGGCATGACACAGTTACAGGGGAAGCACCAACCCACCCATTGCTTTCTTCAGTGCAGGAAGGCTAAAGAGAGAGAACAGACAAGATCTATCACGTATTTCCCCAGGAACCTCAGTAAGAACAGTGGCTAGCAGTGGCCTGTGCTCGCGCTGCCTGGGAACTCTATGAACCGCCCATGGGGCTGGACCTCTGCTGAGAGGCTGTGAGCGCTCTGAGGTGGATGCTGTGTCATTCCATGGTCAGGGAGCGCGTGCATGGTGAAACCAAAAAGTGAACGTGAGATCTCTGGCACGAGAGCCCAGTGCTTTCTGTCTGTGATGGTTAAAGAACAATTGTGCATCTTTCCCTGAACACATACTTTAAATTTCATGAAAGTAAAAGTATAACCATTGTGGAAGATTCATAATCTATTCAACAAATGTATATGAAGCACCTGTTGTTACTGAGAATTCAACAATGAATGCAAGGAACAAATGATCCAATAAAGCTCTTACTCTCAGCAAGGGCCAGAGACAAATAACATGCATAAAATAAAGTATATTAAGTACACTTCAGAAAAAAAGCCAAGAAGAGACAGTGGTTTATCAAGGTGGTGAAAGTATAATCCATGGGTAGCAGCGCTCTCCCTGAGACAGCGATAATTAATCTGACACCTGAGAGAGACGCAGGAAATAAACTCTCCATCCCAGCTTCAACCGGACTCCAGGGGCAGCAGTGTGGCAGGATTGTTCACAGGTCCTGGGGCACCAGGAGTATTGCAAGACAAAGGAAGAGCAGCAGGGAGACGGGCGGGCCATAGTGGGCTGGGAGATCAAGGGAAAGAGAAAGGGAGAACTGAGATCCAAAGGCAGGGAGGGGAGGTTTTTACTGTGGTGAGAATAAAGGTGATTGTGTTTCAAGCAGAGGAGGGATATGATAGTGTTTCAGGCAACTGAGTTAGACAAAAATATTATAGGCAGTCACACAGGGCTAGGCTCTCAAGGAAACCGGCACAGATGACCAGATGTCTTGGTGACCTTAAAAGAGACACACACCTCTTGCTGTGGGCCAGATATCAAGACAAAAGGCAAAACAAATGCACCCATATCCTAAGGATTGATATTCTAAATAGTTCTGTATCACCCTGAGGAAGTCTGGAGTCAGCATCCCACCCTCTTACAGGAAGAGTCATTGTCGTTAAGCATCCCCCCCCCCTTACTACATGAGTCGTTTCCTCATTTATCCTTGATTTAATCAATTCTACCTGAGCAATTAATCTTATTGGTTAACCATGGTTATGTCCCACCTTATGCCCATCTGCTTTGCGAGTTCCCATTTTTCCCCATCATGTCCCTAAGAATGACAGTCTTTGGCAACCCGCTCGGGCCCTCTTCTGTCCCTCAGATAGAAGCTTTGTTGCTCTCAATAAATATATTCTGCTCTTAACCTCCGTTGTTCCTAAAATTCATTCTTTGATTTTAGAGAACACAAACTTGTGCTGGACATGTATGGCAGGTTGAGAGTTTCATTCCCCTATATCATTTGGAGGTCTGAGATCATTTTTCCTATATCATTTGGAGGTCTTCCACTGAGATCATTGGGACGAAGGTAAGAGTTTACTTTTGTTTCATAGACTCTGGACTGGAACTCGTTTAGGTAACAATTTTTATGCTTCAAATTTTGCTTTGTCTTTGTCAGTTACTTTTAATTAATTGCTTGTGATTTGTTTTTGCCATTGGGCTTAATTGCTTTGTCTCTTACATAGTTTTGTTAAAGTAATGGTAAATCTAAGTTAAAGCATGGGAAAATTATAAGGTTATGATATTTCTTTAATGGGACATTTTTATTATCTTGTTCTTGTACATGTTGCATTTAAATTGGTTGCTAAATTTACTGGTACTCCTTGCTTGACTGTTTAGACAATGCTAGAGAGAATAATGTTAGAACACCTCTGGTAGACTTTAATGTAAACTTTTATAAAAGGGTTTTAAATAAAATCTAGCTCAGACTTTAAAAAATATACACCCCTACAATAAAAACCGGGACTCCTTCCACCATTTAAATGGCGCTAGGCTGGTGGCCGATCTCAAGACTTGGAGGACAGGCTTCACTGAGACAAACTGGCTCTGATCCTCCTCTACACTCTAGAGGAAATGTCAGGCCTGTTCTGCTTCCGTTTCCTTTCTTTGCCTTTACTTCTACTCATTTCCCCACTTTGTGCTTTCCTTATAGAGGCATGTAAGATCAGGAAAAACTCTGGACTGTTCTAACCTTCTCCCCCTAAGTCAAGCCCATAGAAAATGAGCGTTTGCTAACCCCAAAGACAGGGAAGTCATCTTAGATAAAGGACACATACCCCATCTCTGGGTCAGATGAGACATCAAAATTGTGCCCGTCCAGAACACACATAAAAGCCATGTCCCGGCTTCGTGTTCTGGGCCACTATCTCCTGTGGAGGTAGAACCTGAGACACAGTGGGAAGAACCGCCGCCCAGGTGTAACACTGGAAGGAGCTATTCCCAAAAGCAGCACACTTACGGGACCTAAACATTTTAGATTAAGGAGGTTTTCCAACCTTTCAAGTTGTGGACTTTAAAACTTTGGTTGTTAATTTATGGAGCACTAGGTAATGATCTTGCTCAGGCTTTTAACTATCCCTTATAGAACTTTGACAGTCAGTGGTTACTTTGCCAGCTGTTAATCGCTGATAGAGCAGCTGCCACTCTTCAAAGCAGAGGACAGGTTTCCCCAGCATCTGTTTGGTGAATCCCCATTGAAGCCAGTGGCCAATGGAGTCAATGGAATGCTGACCAGACAGACAGCTGTATTCCTTTCTGGAGACTGACCTCTGGTTATCTGAGCTAATAGAAACTGAGAACTGAGGGTTCCTGGCCAGGGTAACTCTGGTGGACATCCAGAAGTTCCTCAGTGGACATTGGCTCGTGACCACAGAAAATCTCCACTTATCTATCATCCTTATTTCTCTGCTGTAGACTAGAAACTCTCAAAAAGCCTTTCAGAGTATTTTTAGATTACGTAGACTACCCCTCTCTTCAGAGATTAAACTGAGGTAGTTTGCAACAATTGTTTACATTCCACAGCAGCTAGTAGAAAAAAGATTCACATTTGTGCCTTACATATGTTAGTTAAGAGTAAATGGCCTTTTTGTGTGCCTAGAAAACTGACATGAGTTTGGTAACATAAAATGTGATTGCTAAATGATAGTCAGTTTAACCTGTGAGCTTCAAAAATACAAAAATTTAAATAAAGTATAGCCTTGTTGTGTTACTAGAAAAGGTTACCTAGATAAGTAAATGAGAGACAAAGTCTGGAGACTCCTTTGCCCTGGTGCACGGGGCAGAGCTCCCCCATCAATTGTTCTACCTGTCTCTAGAGGCGATCTCCTTCACAGTATCGCCAGAAAAAAAACTCTAATTAATAACTTGCCTTTTTTGCATATGCCCTCTTGATGAACACAAACAGTAGTTTATTACTAAGTTATGCTTCCTTCTTTAAATGGTCCTGTCACATTAACTTAGAAGAAAATAAAGTTCAAAGTTCATGAGCTACCGGGGAAGATAAGATTGTGTGCCAGTTTGAGGTTGAATAGGCTGGTTGAATTTATCTTTCACTCTCCAGTGGCATCCAACTGCCCTGGAGCTGGGTCAACCCAAGGGATGCCTTGAGGTTTTTTATCAAGTAGGAATACAAGGGATGCCTTTTATCTCCTTTTTACATAGTGGTAGCTCAATAGCTTAGCAGAGTTTCCTGAGTTCGATTCCCAGTACAAACCATGTCACTAGCTCAATAGTTCAGTGGTTTCCTGAGTTCAATTCCCAGTACAAAATAGGTCACTAGCTCAATGGCTCAGTGGAGTTTCCTGAGTTCGATTCCCAGTACAAAGAAAGGTTTCATATCCTTTCATGTTGCTTCTTACATTATAAACATGGGCAACTCAATGCCAAAGCCCCTTGCTCCTTTGGAATGCATTCTTAAGCACTGGAAGATGTTGGACCCTTCTATGTTGAAAAAGAGCCATTTGATATTTCTCTGCACATGTGCATGGCCCACCTACCCACTAGAGTCAAAATAAAATACAAAGGGAAGTATTAATTATGATACTGTTTTACAACTAGAGACATATTGTAAAAAAGAAAAAAAAATAGTTGAAATTGCTTTATGTTCCCAGCACTAGGGAGGCTGAGGTAGGAGGAGTGTTGTGAGTTCAAGGTCAGCTTGGGCTACAACGCGAGTGCAAGGTCGGCCTGAGCTACATAGTGCGACCCTGCCTCAAAAAACCAGGGCTGGGAGTTTGGTTCAGTGGCTTAAGCCTCTGTCCTGGCAGGTGTGAGGTTGAGGGTTCGATCCCCAGTGCCGCAAAAAAAAAAAAAAAAAAAAAGAGATTGCTTTATGTTGAAACTTTCTTTATATTAAGAGATAATTCTTATTTATGCTCCAGGTATAATTATAATCCTTATGAGTCTACTCCCATTCATAGGTCTCTTTCTCTCAATGTCTTAAAACTAAGTTAGAACTTAAAAAATTTTCAGATGACGCTGGTAAGTAGATAGCTGTCTTTAGAGGATTTACTCAAAGCTATAAGCTAGACTAAAAAGATATGTTAGTCTTAAATCAGACATTGACTTCTAGTGAGAGACAAGCAGCATTACAAACTGCTATGGCATTTAGAAATGAATACCAAGCCGGGCGTGGTGGCGCACGCCTTTAATCCCAGCACTCGGGAGGCTGAGGTAGGCGGAGCGTTGTGAGTTCAAGGCCGGCTTGGGCTACAACGCGAGCGCAAGGCCGGCCTGAGCTACATAGTGCGACCCTGCCTCAAAAAAACCAGGGCCGGGTAGTTTGGCTCAGCGGCTTAAGCGCCTGCCCTGGCAAGCGCAAGGTTGTGAGTTCAATCCCCAGTGCTGAAAAAAAAAAAAAAAAGAAATGAATACCATATTGTTAATTTTAAAAGGCCAAAAGATAGCCGGGGAACTACCAATTCCTACTGGGGTACAAACAGTTCCCACCCAAGACCCCTACTGTCTTAACAACCAAGTGGGTAATTAAAATAAAAAAAATTTTTCAAACATGTATTCTTAAAGATCTAAGAAGGGCAAAAACCAAGCCTTCTAGTTATTCTAAATTGTCAACTATGTTTCAAGAAAAAGAAACTCCTTTGACTTCTGAGATCATTTATTAGAGGCACTAGTAAAACATATCCATAGTTCCTAATTCAATAGAGGAACAGATTTTGCTTAAAGACATGTTTATCACCCAGTCAACTCCAGGTATTAAAAAAGTTACAAAAGATAGCCTTTGCTCCAGATAGTTCACTTAATTCTTTAGTAAAAACTTCCTCCTAAGTATTCTATAATCAGGACTGGGAAAAAATGAAAGGAAAAAAAAACAAAAACAAAAACAAAAACAAAAAAAACCAAAAAGACCAAAAAAATAGCTGCCCTTTGTTGTGGTCTTAAATACAGACCTTAAGTCTGATTCTTGGGATTCCAAAAACAGTTCAACTAAGACGCCAACCTGCTATTGCTGCCACAAGCCAGGCCACTTTGAGAGGGACTGCGTCAAGAGGCCCCAAGCTATTCCCTAACTGCAAAGGTGACCACTGGAGGTCAGACTGCCCTCTGAGGCCAAGGCCCCAGAGTTCAGACCCATTCTATCAACTGGTCCAGTAGGACTGAAGGGCCTCGGGGTGCTCATCTCCTCCCTCTGGTCAGACTGTCATCTCTGCCTGTCATCTCCATGGAGGAGCCCTGAGTAATCAAGACAGGAAGTAAAAATCAACCAGTCGATTGCTGGACATTGGCACATGTTTCTTTGTCCTTCTCAACTCTGGTCTTCTTTCCAGGCACTGTACCTCAATACAGTCACCAAAATATAAGTTGCTTAAACTGTAACTTTAAACATTTCTCTTCACTCATTCCTTTTAGTTATGCCTAAAAGCCTGACTCCAATCCTGGAGAGACTTTATCCTGACTAAATGCTATAATATACATATCCAAATTGCCAACTAATCAAAATAATGCTGAGACTGGTTTTTACAAATATAATATTGTTGTTCATATACAAAAACTTAAAAAATTTCATTTGTTAAAATAATGTATTAGCCGGGCGTGGTGGCACACGCCTTTAATCCCAGCACTCGGGAGGCTGAGGTAGGAGGAGCGTTGTGAGTTCAAGGCCCACTTGGGCTACAACTCGAGCTCAAGGCCGGCCTGAGCTGCATGTGCGACCCTGCCTCAAAAAACCAGGGCCGGGAGTTTGGCTCAGTGCCTTAAGCGCCTGTGCTGGCAGGCGCGAAGTTGTGAGTTCAATCCCCGGTGCCTCAAAAAAACAAACAAACAAACAAACAAAAAAAATGTATTAATCTGGTTCTCCTACATTATCAAAAATCTAAAAATAATTATAACTAAAGCTAGAGAGATTAATAACAAAATGTCAGACTCCATCAATAAAAAAACCTAAGTGCCAATGGGTTACAATTGCTATTCCTTAAAAACAGCTTCTAAACTTAACTGTCAGCTCTAATGCTCATGCTTTGATTATGTATGCCTTTGTATACAAACTTTGATTATATATGCTTTGATTAAAAGTTTGTTCTTGCCTAAAAGGTGCCAAACCCCAAGACATTATACAGATAAAACTAATAATATGCTAGTTCCTTTTAGATTCTTTTTACTGGGATCCACCAGATCTTGTCCAGAAAGTTATATAATACATATCAAAACCTTAACTAATTATATTCAATGAGCCTTAAATGACACCACTGTTGGTCTCTCTCTCCTAAATACAAATAAAATTAATAAGACGGGCTGTGCTCCAAAATCAAATGACATTAGACATCCTAACAACACAGGAGGCATTTATACATACAACTGTAAAAACTAAATGTATATACATTTCTAATCCTCCCGCTAATATCTCAGTAGTTGTTCAAGATATTAGATGACAAATCAATGACACGTCAGATTCTAAAATTGCCTGGAGTTTATCCTTAGAGAAACTAGTTTCAGCTCCTCTTGGTAAAAATCTTTGTTGTTAACTCTTCTATTACTTGGCCCATACGTACTTAATTGTTTATTTGACCTTGTCTCTTCCAGACTTAAAGCTATATGCCCACCAAAATAAAAATGCCTGTTGTCTATCAAGAGCCTCTAGGTAAAATCTCTGCAAAAATACACCTGACTGCAGATCCACAACTACTACCCCCCTCAGCCTAAAAAAGCCAGATCGGTCATCGCCCAGTGCCCCTCATGGCAGTGCGGGTTACTTCTTCAGAGGGGGAAATGTTACAGGCAACTGAGTTAGACAAAAATATTACAGGCAGTCAGACAGGGCTAGGCCCTCAAGGAAATCCGCA
>RJWM01013172.1:0-54371 GCA_004363535.1 Dasyprocta punctata | reverse complement strand
CTTTCTTTGTGGTTCTTCTAAGTGACCTCAAATTCACTGGAGATTGAGGTGGCCACAAGTAACTAAACAAAACACTTGTAAGACTCCTTTCTTGAGACACATGTAAACTTTCTGCTCTGAATATAATATCCTGGGAATCATATATATGGCAAAAGCAACATATTTCAAATGGAACTTTTCCTTCTCAAACTTACTTTATGTTCTTTCCTGGTACTCAACTGTCCAAATTAGAAACAGCATTATTATCATTATGTGCCTTGCCTTTACCATTCATATCATCAGACACTTGCTCCCGGCTCAGTACATAACCAACTTTGTATTCCACCACCATCATTCTGGCCCTTACCTTTGTTTTGGGGGGGGGGGTCTTTTTGAGACAGGGCTTTGCTGTTGAGTTCAGGCTGCCCTTGAGCTTACTTCGTAGCCCAGGCTAGCCTTGAACTTGTAGCAATCCCCTTGCTTCAGCTTACCAGCTGGGATTACATATGTACGCCACCACGCCTGGCCCAATTCTTTACTTGAGCTACTCCACCAGCCTCCAAATGGGTCCCTGTGTACCTGTTCTATTTCTATAATGCCACCAAAGTTAATCGTGATGAAACTGAGACCAGACAAGTGGCGCAGACTCCAGGAAGAGAAAGATCAGTGCCTCCCGAGAACCCACCATGCTGGGTCAGAGAGGATCCAACCAGAAGACAACTAGCCAGCCTTCCTGATAAGTGGCGCAATGAATTACAGGAAGAGAAAAGTCAGCACCTTCCGTAAGCCTACCAGCACGCAGGCTGAGAATCAACGTATCATATCCCTCCCCACACCCTAGTAAGCAACCTGCTGGTTCTGAGGACCGGCTAAGTCGATAGCAACTAAGGTACATAAAGCAACTAAATGATTGTATTGTTTGGTGGATTTTACAGGCCTGGGGTGGTCTGACCATCTCTTGGGAGGATGACAGTATGCAATGTAGCAAATACGGGGAATTTCCTTCTATCTTGTCTTTGAAGCCCAATTTTGTTCTCACTGTTTTGCTTTATTCTGATTGTTTTGCCTTATTCAATATTCAGTTTTGATTGGTTTTATTCTGTTTTGTTTTTGGTTTGATTTTGCTGTACCTGATGGAATGGACAACTATTGTGAAGATAACGAGATATACTATGGTAGCTATTGTTGTTTTCCTAGTATCCTGCTTTGAAGTTCTGTACCAACTTTACTGCATTGTATAGACTGGCTTTGTTCTGTTTTGTTTTTGTTGGATTTTACTATCTTTAAAATAAAATTAAAAAAAAAAAGAAAAGAAACAGACCAACCACATCTCAGTCCAAGTCCATTCCAGGCCTTGATAACCTCTATCTGACACTATGGTACCACCCTCACCCATGCACTAGTCCCCACCATACAAAAGGCGAACAGCCTCTGTAACCTGTCAACCTGTGAATCCTGACTCACATTACTCCCTGTGCCTGAAATGTTCCTCCACTCTTACATTCTTTAGTGCCTAGTAAAACTGTCCAGCCTCTCATTTGCAGTGCAGGGCACTTTGTCTGTAATTCCTATCATACACACCATAATCAATGGCAATCCCTCGTATACACTGACAATTCTCAATATAGCTTGAGCTCCTCCAGGTCAGAAGTTTTTATCTCCTATACTTGGCAAGATGCCTGGCACATAGCAGGCACTCAATGTTTGTAAAGTAAATTAATGTATATGCAGATTACCATAGTTTAAAACAAAAGTAAACAAAATTGAGTATCTTCCTCCTCTAAACAGAAAATTCACATTATGACCCGTCGTGAAAAATTAGATGTACCTGAATTTTTATGAAGCAGAGAGAACAAACCAATCCAAAGCCTGAATTACAAATTCTACAGCAATACAACAGAAGCGAGCATGCTGTGATACTCTCTCTCTCTCTCTCAAGCATGCATGCACACACGCACATTTGAGGGTTTTATCTACAGATTTTGGCTATAACTCCCTCCTCAGGGTGTCACAAAAACTTCTCCAGTGCCTTTCCCTGACTTCCCTTATCCGACAGTGGATAACGAGGGCCCCATTTCAGGTGTCCCAGCTATACAGGAAGGAAGGAATGCTGCAGCGAGATCAAGAAGAATCTGAACAGATAAGCCTTGCCGGATTTCACCAATGTGTGTTAGCAACAATTGACATAAAAACCCAAAGGACAGAGTTCAGGAAGCTTTCAGGTGCTGAACATGTGGAGGCCCCGGAACATGACTCAAAGGAGACACAGCGGCACCCCTATTTTGGGTAGGCAGGTCTGAACCAAATTGAATTAGAAGATATCTAGCAGTTATCTGATGTAGAATTATTTGCCTGGTTAGTAGTGGGGAGAGCTTCTCACACTTTTTAGGGCCACAAAATTAACTGGGGTTAGGCCAGGAGTTTGACTCAGTGGCTTAAGCACCTGTCTGGCAGGTGTGTGAGGTTGTGAGTTCGATCCCCGGTACCACAAAATAAATAAATAAATAAATAAATAAATAACTGGGGTTATAAAAGTAGAGTAGGAGAAACCCAATCTGAGTTTGAGTTGGTTTTTCTTTTGATGTATACATACTTTTATAACAATTTGGGGAGGGGTTATTTTTTTCAAGACAGGGTCTCACTGTGTAGTACAGGCTGGCCTTGAACTCACTATGCAGCCTGGACTGGCCTCGAACTTGCAGTGATCCTCCTGCCTCAGCCTCCCAAGCACTGGATTATAGGTGTGTGCCACTACACCCAGCAACATTCACTTACTGAATACCTATTTTTTGTAGGATTTTTCTTCCATGTACTCTCCTAGATACTAGAAACCCTGTGCTTCATGCTGGGAGTTCATTCATTCCAATAGTTTCCTACAGACTGTCTCACTTTATTCTCACAACTGTCTCACGACATAAGCAGGACAATGATTTAACAGATGAGCAAACTGATAGCAAACAGTTTATGTGACTGGCCCACAGTCAAAGCCAGTACAATGTACAGCTAAATAGATCTAGTTGTTGCTCTACGATTAAGAATTCACTATAATCTGCAAATTCTTGCCCTATAACCCTTCCCCCTTCTACAGAGGGATTAAAATGTCATTTTGATCCTGGGCTTAAAAGTTAAAATTGGCAGAGCGTGGTGGCGCATGCCTTTAATCCCAGCACTCGGGAGGCTGAGGTAGGTGGAGCGTTGTGAGTTCGAGGCCGGCTTGGGCTACAACGCGAGCGCAAGGCCGGCCTGACCCACATAGTGCGACCCTGCCTCAAAAAACAAGGGCCAGGAGTTTGGCTCAGTGCCGTAAGCGCCTGCCCTGGCAGCCGCGAGGTTGTGAGTTCAATCCCCGGTGTCGCAAAAAAAAAAAAAAAAAAAGTTAAAATTGAAGAAAACTGAAAGAGCCATGTCTGCCACAGTCCACAATCACAACTAACCTGTTATCTCTGCACACAGTCACCTCATCTCCGCCAGGAATCAGCTGCTTCTGTTCGATTACGCCATAGCTTTCTCGGCAGATCTACATTTAAGGAAGAAAAAAACAAGTCTCAGCTTTGTTTATAATGACCTTTCTAGAGGTTTTAGGAATAAATGTACTTAGAAAATTTGGAGAGCACAAGAATCAGAGTCAGAAAACATCAGCACCACCTTTTAAGTTAGGGAGTTGCCAATGAATTTAGTCAAGAAGAAAATGATATAAATTCTAAAAAAGAAATACAGAAATATTTTGTGCATGTTAGCAGTAAAGAAGATTAATGCGTAGGTAATTTTCCTAATTGTATAATCATTCATTCATTCAACACATTTATTGAATTCCTGTAACACTCAAGATACAAGTAAAATAATTCAGAGAAATCCCTTTGCTGCTTGACTTAGTGAAGAATTAATGTTATTTACGACTTTTAAGAATGATGACATGGCCACAATAATCAGTCTGGAGATTCTTACCGTGAAGTTGAGGCAGAAAGTCTCCTCAACATCTTCTCCAGGATAATCTAAAAGTTCTTGAAGACTCCTAATCATAAAATGACACAAAAGGAAAAGGAATAAATCAAACATTGCAGTAGCGCTTCCATCTCAGTTACTGGTCCAGGTCATTTGCAAGGAAAAACTAAAACATAAGATTCTAGGACAAACACAAATAGAGACTGACAGGAAACCATGTGTCTGTTCCTTAAAGAAAACTGTGGCAGTGGTCTTGCACTGTATCTTTTTCTTACGGAGAAATCATAATAGATATATGGGGAAATTCAGACGAATTTACTATCTGACACAATTTTGTTCTCTTAAGCCTGGTACCGTATTATGTACAAATATACAAGAGGATATGGTACTGCAGACCAGCTTCACTCATATTACTAAAATAATCTTCCCATCATTAAAAAAAAGCCACAAAGTTACTTCATCCACTTAGGAATCCTAACTGCGTGTTTGGGCCACAATCCCAAAAGATAGAATCCTGAACATTATAATCATGAATGTTGAAATCCTGAAAGATCAAAATCTCTAATGTCTAAAATTCCAAAAGCTGTAATTTTGGGGCAAGTAATTTTAAAAATTCTTTCGGGTATGGATGTAGTTCAGCAGAAAAGCACTTGCCTAGCATGCACAGGGCTCTGACTTCAATTCCTAGCACTGCAAAGAAAAGAAGTCTTTAAAAAATATTTATTTACACTGTTAAAAGAGGACTTGAGAAGCATAAAAACATAACAGTACTTCAAAAACCACTTTATGCAATAAAATAGGCAAATAATATACTTATTTTTGCAATTATGAACACTCAAGCATGCAAAAAAGTTATACAAGTATAACAAACACAGAAAAACCATATTCATTAAAAAATAGGCCAAAAAGTGAAATATACAAATACCAATCTGGTTGGTAACTGTGACCACCCAGCTTTACAACTGTGGCCATCTGAAATCGGTGATGGACAACCTAAGCCTTCCAAGCAGCTACGTCAAAACCTGTGATGGTGGAACACACCTATAATCCTAGCTACGTGAAAGGCTCGCAGGAGGAGGATCATAAATCTGAGGCCAGCCAGGCCAACTTTGTCTCAAAACAAAACTTTTGGAAATGATGGGGATGTGGATCAAGGGTAGAATGCTTGTTTAGCACGCTCATTACCCTGAATTCAATCTTCAGGATCACAAAACACAAAAGCAGAAAAAAAAAATTCCACAATGGGTTACGATCACATACAATTATTCAAAGAAATTACGTCTTTCACAAATCCAAATGAACAAAAAGGGCAGCTCTTCATTTACTGAGGAAGTTTCAATGTTTTTACAAACATCAACAATGCTTACAAAGTAAACGTCATGATAATGCACTTTTACAGACTTAAATTTGCAAAACTTACATAAAGTGAAAAAGACTCTTTCAAAAATTTTACACAATTTATATCTCCAATATTAGCAATTATGCAAAGATGCAAGTACCATTTAATGGTCTGCTTAATAATGCAGAAGACTCTGTATGATAAAGACACTTCATTATCTATTACACTAAAGAATGGTAAAGTATACTCTTAAAAGAAGAATGTGTTTATGTCAACAATATCACATCCAGCTCTTAAGATAATACATGTTTATAACTAGGCCTCATTCACACATTCCTCTTTTGGTGAGTAGCAGGCTTACAATTCTATCAAGAGTTGTCAAGATGAAAATGCCTAGCATGGAACCTAAACCTGCTATCAGTTAACCACCCAACATCATTACTTAAAATATACAATTCTCAGCCTAACTGCAAAGTCTATAGTACATACTTTTGTCACTGTCTAGACTTCTCTTTTAGTAACTAAAAAATTAAAACTGCTTGGTCCTCCTCTGCCACCTTTTAATATTCCTTCTAAATTTTCTCTTCCTCTCTTGGTGCTCCCACCCCTCCAACGCTATGTGGTTTTTCTCCGTACTGGTATCCTATACCAGAGGCCTGACAGTCTCATAACTAGAAGGTACTGTAGGGAATATTTCTCCTCTTACTCTACCTTACAATTAGTACCTCTTCTCTATAAAAAGAGGATATTCCTTTTGCTGAACTGCCTTCTTATGTAGTTCACAAATCTGAGAAACTGAAGCATAAAAGAAATTTTAAGAGCCAGCAAGAGAATTGCATAGAAACATGACTTTACTACTTTGGAAAATAGTCTGGCAGTTTCTCAGAAGGCTAAATATATAATTATCATATAACCCAGCAATTCCACTCCTAGATATGTACCAAGAAGACTGAAAACTTATGTTTACATAAACACTTGTATAAAAGTGTTCAAAGCATTACTCATAACAGATCAAAAGTGGGGAAAAAATCAAATATTTATGGACAAACAAAATGCTGTATATGTACAATGGATTATTATTTGGCAATTTAAAAAATTAAATACTGATAAATGCTACAACATGGATGAATCTTAAAACATGCTAAGCAAAAGCCACCAGACACATAAGACAACATATTATATGATTACATTCACATGAAATTGCCAGAACAGGCAAGTTCATAGAGGCAGAAACTAGATTAGTGATTGTCTAGGGCTAGAGAACATAGGAGATTGGGGAAAATGACAAAGGGCGGCCAGAGTATCTTAAAAAGTGATGATAATATTCTAGAAAAGATGGTGGTTGTCATCACCACCTCGTACAACTATGGGAATACACCAAAGTCACAAAATTTTGTGCTTTAAATAGGTGAATTGTAAGATTGAACTACCTATCAATCAATAAACTTCAAAAAGTTTCTTTTCAATAGTCCCTCCCCTTGTTATCTCTGGACTACAAGTCTCCAAGTGTTTATGTTCTGTTGAGGATAAGGAAAGCAGAGAATGCTTTGTATTCCTGGGCATATATGACCTCTCTTTCCCTTTTTTTGCCCTTTGTCTTTACAGGGACAGAGGCAATGCTTCAAGCAATCAGTTCTGTGCCTATGTTTTAAGACAAGGCATGTATAACAAAATCTCCAAGGATTTGATAAAACCAAATTTATGCATACGGTGTTTTCAGCCTTTAAACCCAATGCCAGAGGCGATCAGAACAGTCACGCACACCCATCCACGTATCTTTTAAGCTTTGTACCTTCCTTCAGTAGGGGACAGCTCCTTTAAGTCTTCTAAGCCAGGTTTTACATTCAGTAACTTCTTGTAGAGAGCCAATGGGAAGTGGAGGTCAATCACAGTGGAATTGTAGATTGCCAGTCCACAAGTGATGCCGATCAGGTGGAACCAATTGTGCTCTACAAAACACTTTTTAGGATACATACAAATGTGTTAAAGAAATGCAGTGTTTGCAGCCTTCAAAGTAATGTATCATTTATCTCAAAATATTTTCAATATAATACAATAAAGATCACATTCATATTTGGTTACCTCCTGAGGCAGAGAAACATCCCTGACAAAAATATTATCATTCCCCAAAAGATGCAAGTGGAACAGTGCAACCATTTATGGCCCTTCCACTGACAATGGGAACAACCAATAGTAGGGCTGTCCACAGAACTTTCTACAACAATGGACACGATCTATTCTGTGCTGCCCCAATGTGGTAGCCATTAGTTATATGTGTCTACTGAGCACCTAAAATGTGGCTAAAACAACTGAATAAATGGATCTATATTGTCTAATTTAAAATTTAAATAACCACAGGAGGCTGCTGACTACCTTTTTGTTTTTTGGTCTTTTTTGAGCCAGGGTTTCACTATGCCTCACACTGGCCTTGAACTCACTTTGCAGCCCAGGCTAGCCTCAAATTCCCAGCAATCATCCTGCCTCAGACTCCAGGGTGTTGGGATTACAGGCATGCGCCACCATGCCTTGCCTACTTTTTCTTAATCTAGAGAAAAAACTTGTAGGGGAAAAAAATTACCTAAATTATAAGCTGAATGAACACAGAATGCCTTTAAAGAAAAACAAAGCCTTCTAATTTTTAAAAAGTCTATATGCCAAGATGTGTTTGACTACTGACTTTCCACATGTTACAAAATCAATTTCTTTATCACACTGTGTTACTTGTAAGTTTTGTAGATATTAAAACCTGGATCTTACCTACTAGAAATGGCACAAGACTGATAAAATTCACTATGAAATCTTGATAACAGGTAAAAAATGAAGACCAGTCTTCACTTTATTACATTTTAAATGACCTTGGATATGCTCTCCTTTGCAAAGTTAGAAATCAGGAGATTGATCTGACAACAAAAGGAAGTTCAATTCAATCCATTTGCTTAATTGCAACATTACTAACTTACTGTATCTGAAAACCATAAGAGATTTGAATCCTGATAGTAGGTAAACATTCCATAGATGGGATTCAGAAGTTCTTTTAACAGCAAAAGAAAGAATTCCTTTGTGACACCACCAGCATCCACTGCTTCTTCCCCATCGAAGATTACCTTAAAATCACATCATGAAAACAGAATTAATATTGCAGGGAACTCTAAGATTAGGGTTTGGGGGGGGGACTGTACTAGGGACTGAACCCAGGTTCTCACACTAGCTAAGTCAGTACTCTACCACTGACTATACCCTCAGTCATTTTTATTTTTATTTTTATTTTTTAAAAAGGGTCTCATTTAGTTACTCAGGCTACATTCCTTCCTCAGCCTCCCAAGAAGCTGGAATGATACATGTGTGCCACAGAACAAGGCTAAATTTTATCTCTTTTAGAAGATTCTTTTCTAAAGTCAGAACAAAGGAGAGAAGATCTAACAGAGAATATACACTGATGCAATGAAAACTGAGATTTATTTGTTGATTTTGCTGATTGCACAAATGTTTAGCAAGATACTTTCAGATGTGCACAACTTTTACTAGATAACCCAAGGGATACAAAGGAGATCAGAAGTTATCACACATCCACAGAGAATTTACCACCTATTTAAGAGAAGTAAGGTAAATATAAAAGAAGAGAATGAAACATACAACAAGAGGTAAATACTTTGACACAGACTAAAAGAATGATTTACTTGAGGATGGGAACACTTTCTGGAAGAAATGGCTCAACAGAGTTCTTGGAGTCACAGAAGCATGGAAGGCATTAGAAGCAGACAGAGACACAGACTCTGCCCAGTGGATGTAAACAAGGCAGGCTGGACCCATAGTGGTCATTAAGAGTAACATCTAGAGCAAACCAACCAATATACTGAGTTTACCATATGTTAACACTTAAAAGCCTGTTAACCTAATCCTCACAGCAGCCTAAGCACAGGGATTACCATTATTATCCCCATTTTACAAGTAATGCCTAACTAAGGCCAGAGTAAGGACATTTGAGAAAGCTTTGCTTTATGGCTATGTTCCTGGCTACCTAAAGCAAGACAGGTATTAAGACTTCGATTACACAGACACCAGCAGAAGATATAATTTAGGCATGCTACAATGCAAGCACAGCCCTATCTCAATTACTGACTAAAAACAGTGGCAAAAAGAAAAGGAATATTAAAAATATAACTCAGCAGTTTTAGAAAGAATAACCACACAGACTGGTGAGGCTGATGCTACTTATTAGAAATTTTAGAAAGGGTTAACAATATTATGGAAATAATCATTCCATTTTTTGCCTATTACATTTCTGAAACTAGTATTTACAACAGGAATGAAAATAAACATATGGAAAATGCACAACTTTAAACAACTTCAAGTAATTTACTAAATATTTCTAGAACCCTACTGTGTACCAAGCATGCCACCAAGCCCTGGGATATAGGAAGCAGTAGTACAAACTTGTGGTCTATGGGAAGAGATAATATTTTAATTTAGTAATTTCAGGTTGCTAATTTGCATTTCCTAACAGATCGACAGCCTCACTGGCAATTTCTTATCTTTTTCATTCTCCTATTTTACCCACTTTCTCTTAAATCTCTGACATCCAAAACTTCCTAGGCAGTAGTTCACGAGCTATACCCAGGTGCAGCTTCACTTCTGGTTCCTGTTTGCTCATTTGGATAGGGCTGAAGAAGGTATACCAAAGACATCAGAGGAAGTCACAGAAGGGCCTGTGACCCCTCAAATAATCCACTATCACTTTTATCTTTTATCTGATACTGCCCTGAGATGCTCAAGTGATTTTACAGAAGAAAGTAATTCTAAAATACATGAAAGAAATTACAAATAGCTATACTTCACAATTTTAATAAGATCTTTGCTGCTTTCACTGTTTAATGAAAACCTCCAAAGGCATTTAGAGGTATACACTGAAGAAGCTCACTCTGAGAGGCTTTTTCAAATCAATGTCAGAATGGATGCTCAGCTCTCTTAGGGCATCTCCAACGAGGTTGTTCCTGCGAACGTGAAGGACGAGGAGGGGGCTTCTGGGCAGCAGAGGCTCCAAGGTGAGAAGCATGAAGATATTCTGCAGGTTGGCTCCATTGGCTGCTACCTGGAATGGCACAGCCATAACACAATTACTCTAAGTACCCTAGACAACAGAAGAGCAGCCAGAGTAAGCACCTGCCTGGCAGGTGTGAAGTTGTGAGTTCGATCCCTGATACCAAAAAAAAAAAAAAAAAAAAGAAGAAGAAGAAGAAGAAGAAGAGCAGTCAGCTGTGCCTTGGAATCACACAGGGCTGACCGCACTCACTTCCAATTTATCCTTTTTCCCCTCTTATAGATTTTCAAGCTACATGTCCTTACACAGCACACAAATCTTTTAATCTGGTCTCCAAAAGACTGAGAACAGTTTATAAGTCACATGATCTAAAGCCAGATCCAGAAGAGTGGTTTTGACTAGCCAATTAAGTCCAAAATAAAAATGTACTTGAAATAAAAACCATGATTTTCAAAATGGCAGGTAAGGAAACCTAACAATCGCTTGTTACGAAGGTTTTTACTTTATGAAAAGTATCCATTTCTCTGGAAGACCTTTGAATTGTCAATACCATGGGGACATCTACATACAGAGCCAGAACTAGAGAGACAAAGGCAGATGTGGAAAGAGATAGCTGAATGAAAGTAAATGTATCCACCAATAGTAGTAATTGGTAGATTTAGATTGCTAACTCACAGTGCCTCTGTAGGCTTGCTGTAATCAATCTTACAACAAAAATATGTACTAAAATAAACTATTAAATCCTTATATCTTAAATTTTCATTCAATTAAGATAATAAAGATCCACTTAGTTATCTCTCTTTACATCCAGGTTTGGCAAATTTTGGCCCCAAACATCAGATCCATCCTGCTGCCTGTTTTTGCAGGGTGATACATGTGTACTGGAGAATGAACCCATACTATGCAAGTGCTCGACCACTCACCTGCATTCTCAGCCTATTCTTTTTAAGTTTCAAGTTACTTACGCTTACTCAAGTCTTTTAATCTGATCTCTGAAACTCATATTAACTGAAACATATCATATCATATGTTGAATGAATCATACCATTTATGCCTACATTCAGGAAAGTGATGCAGACTACCTAAATTGCCCAGGTTGGCCTCAAAAAAGTACAATTCTCCTGCCTCAGCCTTCCAAGTTGCTAGGATTACTGGCATAAATCACCATATTTTCAGTTTTTATACAGTTTCTGGGCTAACTATGAGTTTTACATTTTTAAGTGATAGAAGAAAATAAAGACTATTTCCCAAATTAAAACTGCATAAAATTCAAATTTCAATGCACATAAAATTTTATTCAAATACTACTATTCATTTATGTACTATCACTTCTTATTTCATGAAGAGACCACAGAGCCCACAAAGCCTGAAATATTTACTATAAGGCCACTACCAAAAATACTTGCTACTCCCAGCCTACATAAATGTTCATTTACATATGTGCATTATACTACTTAAAAAATTTAAAACAGTTCTAAGAGTTACAATGAAATTCACTCAAGTACATTTTCTCCTGCCAGGCAAAATTATAACTGAGTATCTAAGAAGGCAAAAACACAGAGGAAATTTTTAAAAATGTGATACCTGCATCTGTAGTTCAGCATCCGTCTGTAACATTTTGGTCTTGGCTTGGGCATCAAAGATGAAAGGGTAGGAACAAAGTGTTACAGCATCCTAGCACAAAACAAATTATTGGCAGTATTACTGTATTCTGCAACGAGTTCTGTTGGAAAAATATGTAAGTAAATTTAAAAATTATCATTTACCTGTATTATAGATGGTCTAGCCTTCTGTATAAAGAAAAAGAGAAAGTCTTAGTTCAACTGCAAAACCTAAATTTTTAACCCCAAAATGTAAAATATAAACAATACAACATAGTATATCTGACTATTCAGCCATGAAGCTAACACACTTAAGTAGCTGATTACATTCTGATTTTGGAAAAGAACAGACAGTTTGATAGACATAGACTGGGTGGGGAGGAACAATTTTAAAAATTTTAAAGAACCTTTAAAGGCTATTTCACTAATGTCATAATTCACGGGATTAATAGAATTCTTT
The DNA here is from genome assembly GCA_004363535.1 of Dasyprocta punctata. NCBI lineage: Eukaryota > Metazoa > Chordata > Mammalia > Rodentia > Dasyproctidae > Dasyprocta > Dasyprocta punctata. The sequence continues at coordinate 42,012 of RJWM01013172.1, read as the reverse complement.
TTACAAGAAACCTAATTCAAAACAGAAGCCAAACCATCTGGACTTAATAGGTTAATATTATTGGGGTAAAGTGGTTGAGTACTCCTTATCTAGAATACCTGGAATCAAAACTGTGGATTGTTTTCAGATTCTGAAACATTTGCACATATATATAATGAAAAAGCCTGAGGACAGGACCCAAATCTAAACAGGAAATTCACTGGTTTCATATACACCTTCACCACAAAGCCTGAAGGGGATTTGCTACAAAATTTTAGGGTGCAGAATTTCCCACCTGTGACATCATCTCAACACTGAAAGTTTCAGATTTTGGAGCATCTGGATTTCAGTTTTAGGATACTCGACTTGTAATTAAAATTAATTTTCTGTGTTAACATGCTGCACACTCCTTCGTACACACTGAGGAGGAACCAAGCACACAGAAGGATGGATACCCAGTCTGCTGCCCCTGACTCAGCACTGAGGTCAGCAGTTGCCAATGGAAAACGCTTTATCAATGCTTGAATCTACAAATAAACTTCAGAGAAAAGAACTGGGAAACAAACCATGAGGAACTGTATCTTTTGTGTTAGTATAAGAAAAAAAGGAAATCTCTTCTGAAAATGTTTAACTTATGTAACAAACAGCATTAATTTAATAGAGACCAAAAAAAAAATTTTTTCAACCAAATAGATCACGGTGATCTACAGGACTATTTCTCAAACAAAAAACCATTAATTTATTCTCAGAAATTTCAGAATACTCTATAGCTTTTAAAATGATCTTCTAAACAAAATGAAAACACAATCTGAATGAGCGCCTCAGAATAGCACGTGACCACAAGATTTACATTTATTTTAATGACTGCATTGGAACCATATAAACACTGAATCATCTGAGAGGTAATGAGAAAGGAGAAAAGCAGTCTTGCCAGGTAAATGCACAATTTCACCAAGGAACAGGCCAGCACAGTGAATGAAGCTTAAGAGCAGATGAAAGGAATAAAGACAGCTAAGTCATCCAGGGAGAGGCAGTGAGCTCAGAATGTGAGAGCTCCGGGCTGACAGCTGGCGGGGCCCACTCACAAGGCAAATGGGATTTAGTTTCAGAACACAGGTTTGCTCATCATGTTAAGTCTGTGAAGCTAAGATACATTTTATTGATTTTGCTCATGTTTTATTTGTAAATTTGATTTGGTTTTATAATTAAATACTAGGAATATAAAATATATGCTTCCTTTTGTATTTATGCATATTTACATGAAATCGTTTAAAGGCAATTTTAATTAAAATCCACCTTGTACATCCTTTAGAACTAGATCCCTTTAGAGATTCTGCAATTTTTCTCGAGACAGAGAAACAATATTTAGAGACAAGTCTACTCTAGTGAGACCAGAAATCATGCATAAATAACCCAGGCCAATTTGACTCATTCCCATGCCTACAAACCTAATTAGTCTGAGTTTAAGAATGAAATTGCTTCAAAACAACAATTACCACACTATACCACAGCACTATGCAAAGTTCAGTTTACTGCTAGTCTCATACCTCCATACCTAATTACTCTGAATTTAAGAATCTAAGTTCCTTCAAAGTTAAGTTTTCTTCTAGTCTAGGTACCTACAAAAGACCATTCTCAGTGAGCAGAAAACTGTGGGCAGGAAGGTGGCAGGACTCTAAAGAAGAAGCCTGAGAGTAAAAGAGCAGGCAGAGTGGGAAAGCAAGTCAGGCTGTTACGAAAACTAGAAAGCTGCTGTAGCCCTTGAGATAAGAAAGTGGGATGCATGGGCATAAAAGATGAGACCAGTGCAAGCCATGATGGAGACTGATCTGACCAAGAACTGACCCTAGACTTCTAAACAAATCTGCACAGCGAACTCCGCCCAGTGCAGGAGACCTCACCCTTCCTATAAAGAAAAATGAGTAACAACACTCCACTGATACTCCATAAAAATAAAATGATGCCCTTGCTGAGGCTGCTCTGTCCATGGAGCAGTCAGCTTCACTGTCTTTTTCCTGGTGCTGCTTGCTCTACCTATGAAGTAGCCAGCTCTGAGGTCCTGAGCTGCTCTGTCCAACCAGCCAGCCTAGTTTGGTTGGGGTGTGTATGTGTGTGCGCACGTGCATGTAGTACTGGAGACCGAACCTAGGGTCTTCACACTCAGCAACATCCCCAGCCCTTTTCATATTTTGAGATAGGGTTTCCCTAAGTCACTAATTTGCCTGGGCTGGGCTAGCACTAGCAATTTTCCTGTCTCAGCCTCCTAGAGTACTGGCATTACAGACATCACCACCATGCCCAGCTCCGCTCTGCCTAACTAACCCACTCTGCTACAGCGTAATCTGTTGTCTTTTTCTATAATAAATTTTCACTTTGATTTAACCATCATTAGTCTATGCATACTTTCCACCTTACATGAGGCAATTACCAATTCTAGCTGCTAACACTAGTACTGATAATATTTAGAATGTTTTAATTTCTTCATAGATTTGTTTAAGCATTATTTGTTTACTCACAAGGGAAAAGAAGGCTCTTGAAATATGTGTTGATATATAAAGCAAAGAAGGCCATTTGCAGACTGCAGGGAAGAGAATAAGAAGTCACCAAGAAGCAAGCCCTCCCTGTGAATCAGCACCATGCATAGGCCAGCGGAGGGACAGTCAGACCCCAGCCTTTTCCCGTGAGTCAGCACCATTCATGGACTGTGCAAGAGAACAAGAAATCACCAAGAAGCAAGCCCTCCCTGCGAATCAGTGCCATTCATGGGCCACTGGGGGACAGCAAGACCCCAGTTCCTTCTTGCCCGTGAGCTGGTAAAGAACAGCCAACCCCCTCTCCCACCCCATAAGCGACCAGCTGACCTGGAGAAATACAGGCTGCAACGATAGCTGTTGAGGTGAAATGTAATTTGATGCTTGGTATTTGGTGTTTCACTGACTTTGCAGATCTATGGCAGGTGGTCTGATCATCTATTCAGAGGATAACAATATGCAGTGTGGCATCTATGGGGATCTCCTTCTGAGGGTGGTAGCTATTATTAATTCCCTATTATTTTGTTTTGAAGTCCAGTATCATTTTCATTGTTTTGTTGGGTTGGGTTTTGTTCTATTTGTTTTATTTGATTTTGTTATATCCAATGGCATGGGCAGTTATTTCAAAGATAGCAAGATCCATTATACTAGCCATTTTGGATTTACTATTATCTTGTTTTGAAGTCCTTTACTGCATTCACTGTTTTGTTTTCATTGGTTCTACTTTGTTCTGGTTTGATTTTTACTATCTCTGAAAGTATATACAGCTATTTTGAAGACAACAAGAGGCACTATGGTAACCATTATTGATTTCGTATTGTTTTGAAGTCCTTTGTCACTTACACTAGTTCATTTTGATTGACTTTACTCTGTTCTATTTATTGGTTTTATTCTTTAAAATAAAAATAAGAAAGAAAGAAAGAAAGAAAGAAAGAAAGAAAGAAAGAAAGAAAGAAAGAAAGCAAGCAAGCAAGCAAGCAAGCAAGCAAGCAGGGAAGCAGACTGAACACTTGGAGTGTAAAAAGTGATGTGGGAAAAGTGGTAATAAAATTCGCTAAGGCCTGGACATACCCATATAGATATTCCTTAAATAACAAAGTATTTCAATTGTTTTTCTAGCACTCACTTAAGGACGGCCTGAAACCAGCTTTTCAAGAATAGGCACAGAAGCAGCTGGCTCATCCAGTCAATGACATTTGACACCACAAGCTCAGAATCCCCCATGCCTAAAACAACTCCCCCGGAAAAGAAACATGCAACCTGTGAAAGAGGCATGATCATCTGCACAAAAAAGAGTCCTAAAACTTTGCCTTCTTCCCACCCAGTCAACAAGCTGCTTCTCCCCGTCTCCTTTCTGCAGATTCTCCCAACAGCAAATGAACTGGAAAGATCTGAGCTCACAGCTCCTGTGTCTCTGACAACAACAACATTCATTCTTTTTTGCTTCTATGTATATCAGACAGTGAGCCCTTGCTAAGTATCAAGAATGGTGACCACAAAAACAGCAGTGGCACGACAGTATCCTGGTGCCCAGCATTTGAAAGTAGTAGTGGTCTTGATGATATCATACAACTCTTCAGCCAACAGCATGAGCTTCCTTTGTAACTCTAGGCTCTTTGCTGCCCTGCTTCTCTCTCCCTATCCCCTTGACATCCACTTTCTGCAGCTTCCAGGCCCCTCAGTCGACCTTTCCCACACCCCAAAGGGAAACAGCCCAGAGTCATCATCCTCTGGTTGGGTGGTTTGGATGGAAAGAAATCTCAATGGCCTTGGTAACAAGCCAGAGCCAAGGCCCGGGACATGTTTCCCAGAGTTGGTCTGGAGACTCTGGGGCAGCCACCGAGGCAGATGGAAGATAATGAAGCCTTAGAAAACCAAGGTGCCAGCCCTCAGGAAGGTCAAGGAGGGCTGAGGATTCAGTCTAAAGAAAATGCAGAACGAGACACATCTATAAATTTTGTTTTGTATTGGTTTGTTTTCCTCACGCTAGGAATTAAACCCAGGGATGCTCTACCATTGAGTTGTATCAGCAGCCCTTTTACCTTTCGCAGACAGGGTCTTGCTAAATTTCCCAAGCTGGCCTCAAACATCAGATTCTCCTGCCTAAGCCTCCCAAGTAGCTGAGGTTATAAGTATATGGCACCATGCCTCTATAAACTTTTATAGGTCTGAGTTTTATATTTGAAATATAATTTGCTGTTTTATTTTGTATGTTGAATTTTTTTAAATTTTTATTTAAGCAGGAAAAAAAGACATATATAACAAAGACAAAAAAAAACAAAACAGACAAACAAACGACTGGAGTAAATGCACAACAGTAACATTACAGGTTTACAAAACAGGATAATATAAACTTGACAATGGTTGCAATATTGCATATCATTATCTTTAAAATGGTTGTTTACATTAACAGATATAGACATGTAAAATTGATCTAATCATATCAGTATTAATTGTTCTTACTCAATAACGAATACATTCAGCAGTGTGTTCGTTTTAGTTATCTTACATATACATATATACAGATTTATATCTTTTCCTTTTCCTTTCCCTCTTTCCCCCTTTTCCCTTCTCAGTTACTTTTGCTCTTCAAGCTGTTTTGTACCCTTCCATAATATTTATTATAGATTTTGGTTCATATATACTTTTTCAGTTTCTTATACTAGGGAGACAATATGGTATTTACACATGTGGGTTTGATTTATTTCACTTCCTAGTATGGTCTCAAGTCGTGACCATTTACTTACAAAAGTCTCAATGCAATCTTTCTTAATAGCTGAGTAGTACTCCATTGTATAAAAATACCACATCTTTTTTATCCATTCTTTGATTGATGGGCACTTGGGTTGTTTCCAAGATCTGGTTATTACAAATTGTGCTGCTATAAACATGGGTGCACAGATGTCACTGTGGTATGATGTTTTCAATTCTTCTGGGAAAATGCCCAGAAGAGGGATAGCTGGGTTGAATGGGATCTCTAATCCTAGCTTCTTGAGGAACCTCCACACTGACTTCCACAGTGGTTGCACCAGTCTACACTCCAACCAACAGTGGAGAAGAGTTCCTTTTTCCCCACAGCCCCTCCAGCATTTGTTGTTGCTTGATTTTTTAAACTTGGCCATTCTTTCTGGAGTAAGATGGAATCTCAGCGTTGTTTTTATTTGCATTTCCCAAATGACCACTGATGTTGAACATTTTTTCATATATTTAGTTGCCATTTGCATTTCTTTCTCTGAGAAGTGTGTATTCATCTCAGATGCCCAATTTTGGATTGGGTCCTTGAATTTTAGGGGCCTGATTTCTTTTAATTCTTTATACATTTTAGATAGAAGTCCTTTGTCTGATGGACAATTGGCTAAAATATTTTCCCAATTTGTGAGTTTTCTTTTTACTCTGTTGGAGATTTCCTTTGACATGCAAAAACTTTTTAGTAAGATGAGATCCCAGTTGTTGATTCTGGGAAGTGTTTCCCGTGCAATTTGATTTTTGTTCATGAACTCTCTGCCTACTCCTATATCATCGAGATTTTTACCTATTCTGTCTTCTAGTAAGTTTAGTGTCTCTGTTTTAATATTCAGATCTTTGATCCATTTTGACTTTATTTTAGTGCATGGTGATAGGCATGGATCTAGTTTTAGTTTACAGCATATAGAAAGCCAGTTTTGCCAGCACCATTTGTTAAAGAGGCTATCTTTCTTCCAGTGTACATGTTTGGCCCCTTTGTCAAAGATGAGGTGGCTAAGTGTGTTTGTAGTTGTGGCTGTATCTTCTAATCTATTCCATTGATCTTCAGGTCTGTTTTGATTCCAGTACCATGCTGATTTTATCACAATAGCTTTGTAGTATAGTTTCAAGTCAGGAGTGTGATGCCTCCTGCCTTTCCTTTGTTGCCCAGAATTGCCTTTGCTATTCTAGGTCTTTTCTGGTTCCAGATGAATTATGTTGAATATTTTAGATACTGCTTCTAATACTGGCATTCCTGTATCATGTGAAATAAGTTTCAGTAATTTTTCTGCCACTATTGCTGTTCTTAATCTAGAAAGATGCACACAGACTGATCAGGAAAGTGTGCACCTCCTGAAAAGCTGTACCATGGGACATCCACACTCTCCTCCCCCAAATAGGTCTCACACACTTAAAACTAAGGAAGTACTGGTGAGCCACACTTCAAACGTGCCTGACTCAAACAGGGCTGCACTGTGACCGAAATTCACCTTTTAAAGTATGTAAAATGGAAATGAAGAATTGTATAGTATAAACCGAAGAACTAGAAATATCTTTTTTTTTTTAAATACCAATTAAACGTTTCCTAAATAGGGCTGTGGCAGGCAGGAGACATTTGCACGAACATCTGCAATGCCGAGGAGGAGGAAACGCAGCCACCTCTGCTCCAGGTCTGCAGCGTCTCACCCGTGCACTACACAGGCCCTGGAGCAGGAACACCACCCTCTGCGCACAGTCTCCTCCAGCACACACACAGACGGACAGAAAGCTCGCTCGCTCAGGCCATTAGTTCTGCAGGGTTTCTCTGTATGACTGAATGCCTCCCTGTGATGCCTTCTCTGGGAGCTTGCAAAGACGCGCAGTCCATGTGCTGCTGCTTGATTTTCAAACACAGATGATGGCAGATTATTACCTGAAACAAACTACTAACAGCTTTCCTTAAAATGAGCAAAACTCAGGCATATCCCTCCATAATCTCTTTGTCACTGCAGCCTCTGCACCGAACGACAGTCAGAAAAGGCAGAACCATTTCAAGGTGCCGTCTCCAGGCCCAGTGACTCACTCAGGAATGTGACATACATTAGATAGATGCTGCAGAACAGAACGGCTTAATGGAAAATGGTTACAGAGGGCTCATTATACCTCAAGCACTCTGCTAATGATCCTCCCATGCATTCTCTCATTTAATCCTCACAATACTGTTGTAGCTCGAATTCACAGCTGGAAGGCTTACAGAAATTAGGGAACTTGTCTGAGGCTTCAGCCTGCAGACAAGAGTTAAGACTCACATCCCACTCTTTTTAATCAAAGCACATGCACTACACTAGATCCTGTAATGCCTCAGCCGCAGCCTGCTTCTAAAAAAAAAAAAAAAAAACCAACATACGAAAAAACTATCAACATTTTTATTTTAAAGTAGTTAAAATTAAAAAGTATATATGGAATGATAGCATTTTTAGCGAAAATCCAAGATATCGAGAAATTTGAACTTTGATTTCTAATTGCACCATGCCCAACACAATCGAAAAAATTCTACAGAAATCACAAAAGGATATACATTAACTTTCTATGTAGCTTATCCAATGTTAAGGGAAAAGAACCCAAGAGAAGATAAATTTGTTTATCAAGTACCTCCATTCAGAGACCAGAGGCATCTAGATTAAATCTAGATTTTAACATAAGCAATTTCTTTGTCAGAGTCAAAAAGAAACTTTAACGAATCACTGTTTTCAGGATCAAGTTACAGAACAAACAGAAGAACTGGCTTTTATACCTAACTTCATAAAAAAACTTGTTTAACTTCTCTGAGCCTCCATTTCCTAGCTTAGAAATAAAACAGTTGTAATTCATAGGGTTGCTTCACTACTTAACATTTTATCATTCCAAGAAAACTGTTCACAAAGTTGATAAAACAAAAGCTTATCTTTTTATAATTTATAAATTCAGTGATAGCCAACTTCATTGCTAGCCCTCCTGTTAAATCTCCCATACCATCCCATTAAAAACACCTTATTCTTGGTGCAAACTACTTCATTTCTTCAGAGTAATCACAAAATCTTATTAAAAATAAAACACTGCCAATTTAAAATGTTTTTATAGAAAAAGGTACAACTTTGCATGTAGCACCCATCATGTACTATTTGACAAGAGCACAATCTTCCTGTTTAGCTAAATAAGTCCATTTAAATGCCTTGCTTTTAGAGACCACTGCTGACCTCCAAAAAACATGCAGAGGAAAACATCATCCTATTACTGGTGATGAATCTGCTAACCTGGCAAAGGTCTCACCTCAGATGTATCTCCTGCACATGGCTTCATTAACTACAATAACCAAGTTACTCTCCTTTCTGACATAACTCAAATTTACACACATGCCACTAATCAGGGATTCCAAAGAGACAGGCATATATATAAAAAGCCAGTGTGCAATCAAACTAAGCAGACTGCAGACTCCTGAGCACACCAGAGGTGGCAGGCAGGAGTCTGCGGTCCCTTCAACAGTTTATCTAACATACGGTGAAATCTGGGAAGCAGGTATATAACATTTTCCTATCAACAGTCCTAAAATCAGAAGTGGCCTACAGGACTAGGCAGCTGACATAAAAGGCCTAAAGCAGGCTTGCTGTGAGAAGACAATAGTAAATGATTTTCTCCTTCCTGTCAGGACTACATCAGTCTGTTGGGGGGATGGTGGCCGCAGCAAGCCTCATCTGAAAGGCCACTATTGAACTTCAGCCAGTTGACGCCATCTGGGAAGACAATTTGTATTGCCAGATTTTTCAAGTTTCAAAAAAAGCTGGAAATTCATGTTTTCATATGTTTTATTTTTTTTCAGTTTGGTAAAAATGAGATAACACAAATTTACCACCTTCATCATTTTTAAAAGTATAGTTTTAATAGAAGTATATTCCCATTGTTGTACAAAGGCTCTTCAGTAAATTTTCTCTTGAAAACTAAGCCATTATACCCATTAAATAACAATTACCATTTGTCCCTCCCAACCAATATTCTACTTTCTGTTTCTATGAGTATGACTACTTTAGACATACTCATTTTGGCTTGCTTTTTATGTGGTGCTGGGAACTGACTGTAGAACCTTGGGCCTTGCACATACTACGTACCCATTTTACCACTGTCACATCCTGCCCAAAGACACCTTGATTCTTTTTAGTGTTGCCAACCAAAAAAATGTATAACACTCTGGGTGACTACTCATTTATAACTCCTTATGACATTTATGATTACCTAAAGTACTTCCAAGCTTCAAGATTGCAAAAGCCAGCTGGGTGGAAGATAGTTGTGACACTAACATCAAAGGCAAAGACAAATTGTACAGCTTAGATGTGCTTTTCTTGTCGTGATTTGTACTTTGAAAAAAAAGACTAAACCTTTAAGATAAGCCTTACATAAATCCTTACCATCCCTGCTTGATGCACGAACCACATGAGGTAGTCTTCCTGAATGTCCACAAGACTAGAGATCTCAGGAATGTAAAATGTATCATATTCCACATGCTTCACTTTAAGATTTACCTGATAAAAAGCAAAATCAGGATAACTAAATACAAAGAATGGAAAAATGGCTTCCCAGAGAACATCTCAGTAGGACATTTCACCCTACATCGATTCACCCCTCTCCCCATAGCATCTCCTGTGCTCACCTTATATAACTTCTCTAAGAGTTTGAGAGCTGCTGTAATATAATTGTTAAACAGTACAGGAATGAAGAATGTCTTTCTTCCCCTCAGTAGATAAAGGACGGCACCTTTATAGAGGTTTACCAGCTTCATGAAATATTTGGGGCATACCTGAGACCACCAGTTATCTTAAGAAAGAAAGAAAAGAGATATTTCAACACATAATCATGAGCAAATACATACACTTCTGTCTGCTAGCTAAAAACTCCTAAGGCTAGAAGATAAACATTAGTCTAAAATAACACCTTCCCCAAACTGACTTTAAAAAGAATCCATTAAAATATTCCTGTATAAATTTCTGTGGCAGTTACACAAGAATCCACGGGGTTGTTTTGTTTTGTTTTGGTAAAAGCATCTGAATTTTTTCAAATTCATTCGGAAGATTAATCTAAAAGTTAATTCTAAGGCTGCATGAGGACAAAATACATGTACTTTGGGAATGAAGCCTGTCCCACTGGGCTGCTCCAACCAGTGCTCACAGGTTCTGGTTATTCCAGCACTGTTCTCAGTCACTACTTACATCCTATGCCAAGGATGTGAATGGCAGCAGGCCCCACAAGTGGCACCAACATGGAAATCACTCCTTTTTCTTTTCTTTTTTTGGTACCAGGAATCAAACTCAGGATCTCATGCTTGCCAGGCAGGAAATGCACCACTGAGCTAAATTCCCAGACCCTGGAAACCACTTCTTTCCTTTAAGAGGCATAATTACTTGAAAGACTACTACTTTTATTTTTCTTCAGACAACGCTTTCCCTTAACCAAATAAGAAGATTATACCATTGATTTATACATGATTCTACCTGAAATTCCATCAAAAAAACCAACAAGGGAGAGGATAAAATAAAAAAGACAAAATACTGACAATTATTAAATATGGGTGCTGGATATCTATCATATTCTATTAAAGAATTCTTTTAAATTTCAATACTTGGAAGTCAAAAATAAGTTCTGTATAAACTTTTTTGTGTGTCATCAGACCTGGAAAAGTAAACTTTAAAACCCAAAAGTTATAAAATCAGGCATAATTTTTTCAGATTGTTATCTCTCTACCTTACAACTGTGAAAACACCTTAGAAAATGTGTCTCAAATGGCTTTTGATCTTTAAAAAACTCATTACTAACATATTACTAATGCTTTTATTATTATTTCTACTTTGGTTGTTTTGTGCAAAATAGAAACACCACAAGTAAGCCTCTTCAATCATGGCGAGACCATGCTTAAGTAACAGCTCAGTCCATCTGAATACGGAAGTTATACTGAGTTGCAACAAACACCTAAAAAAAATTACCAACAGGGTAAAAATAAAAAGCCAGGTAACAGACTTTCTGCACTTGATTAATAAAAACACCTCGGGCACTACTCCAAAAGAGACACTCTCTGATTCACTGAGGAACAGAAGGTTCTCATCTCAGCAAAGTGTCCAGAGCCTGCAAAAATCAGTGTGGACTCAACTGTCTTAAGAAAAAACAAACAAACAAACAAACATTATAAGTCCCACCTAGGTCATTTTCTGCCTCTCCATTCCTGGAGACCTCAATTTCACCAAATGCATCTGATTCACTCCCTCCCCCTAAATAGATAGTGATGAACAAGAGACAGATGGGCACCACCTTTTGAGGCACTATTAACTACAAGCAAATGTGGAAGGGGCAAAAATACACTGAATGATCTAACTTTGTGATATGTCAAAATCAAGATGAATCTGGCATGAATTATTTCACATAACCAATTTGCTCAAATTACAATTAGAATTAGCCAGAAATTAACAATAAAGAAAAGTTTAAATTTTACACTTTTATCAGCAACAAATAGAAGTAGGATCTGAATCCACTGAGAGCCAAGGGTCACACCAACAAAATCAATAAGCACAAAATCACTTGAATGACTTTAACACATTCACCTAATACTTTACTAGGGTTTGTATCCAGTCGCAGAATGGCCATGGCCAAGGGGATAGTCAGTGTTATGTAATACTTGGAATCCTGGAGCAGGGGAAACTCAGGTAGTATTAAATAGATTCTCATTGCTTCAACATCTGGAGGTGAACTTGACAACTGTGGAATCAGGCAACTTTCAAAGCTGTTTAAGATCTGTATGAAAGAAAAGAGTAATGAGAAATTTAAACAGGCCTGAGATCTGGTTAATTTATTTCTAAATTCACAAGCTACTTGATAGACTCACTCTAATTCCTACATTATGCACTGATCAACTACTATGACCCAGGAACTGGTCAAGGCTCTCAGAACGTATTGGGAAAGGAAAACCTGAAGGCTGCTACCCATATTCTTCAAAAAGATTAAACCAAAGAGAAAGTCAAAGAAAGTCAAATTTCCAAATGAGTTACTAAATTAAACACTGTACAAGACTTGTCTTTTCACCTTTTTTCTCTTGAAAGTTGAATGTTTCCTATGTATCACAAACATACAAACTAGTACAAAATTGAGGGAGGAAAATGGAATTATTCAATGTAGAAATGCATCTCCAAAAATGTACTTTATAAATGTGATAAAGAACATACCTGTTCTAAAATCATGGAGTGCTGAGAGTTCATTAATTTCTCAAATAACACTCTAGTTGAGTTCAGGTCAATCCCAGGGATTTTCGGACTTGTCTTAAAATGTTCATCAATTCTAAACAAATAAAACAGTATTGGAGAAAGAAAAAAAAAAAAAAAAACGAAACAAGCACTAGGAGAGAAACCATGAATAGATAAAGTTTGTCTGTGCTGATCAGTTTTAAATTTGACCTGGCAGACAAGACCTATAAGATTACACTCTGAGGAAGCCTACGGAATAAACCTTCCAGGCATTCCTTCTCAAAAGACTTTAAATTTTGAAATTTTTCAACCTTTATACTGTTCAAAGACTTTTAAACTTCTGAAGTTTATAGTCAGTGTTATTTCCCTGATTTACTTCTGTGGATTTTTGTTTGTTTTGCCCTTTTCTGCAACTGTACACTTACGCTGTGATGCTATGCAGATGCCATGGCTATGTGCAAAAAAAAAATCACCTACGCAAACTGGCCAATTCATCAGTAAATGGCAAATAGAGCCTCTCTATTTGAGTATCTCTTAAACAAGTACTTAAAATAAAAATCAGATCTACAACAACTGAAATATCTCTTAGTTAACACATGGGATACAATTACATTCACCTAAGGACTAATTTCACAGCAACTGTTTTTAACTTCCAAACAATGAAGTCATTTCCCCAACTTTAAATATTCTTAGCTGTTCAGACACTTAGAGAATCTCTCTTGAACTCCCCCTTTTGAATACACCACACCTATTAGTTTACAAAAGAGCTGTCTTCTTGAAAAATATACTTCTGTTTATGAGTAATCAACATATCCAAATAGTCTTAATATCCTCTGACAGCAATGTTACAATTTATAAAAATACAGTCAGAATTTCTAACATGTAAAAAAAATAATTATTATTTTTATATGCATTGGAATAAAAATGGTCAAATCAAGAGCAGATGCTTTTCTTTGCTGGGTCTTTTGTTGTTGCTGTCCTAAAAATAAATGTGCCCAAAACATTAATTCTGCTTTCCATATACTGAGATGTACTTTATACCTATGCAATTTTTTTAAAAAAAACTATTTTCTGTACATATATATTAGTTTGTAGAAGTGATCTTCATTCTGGTCGGTTCCCTGGGAGGCAGCAGGTATATACATACTGGAGAAGCAGGCTTCCTGCAATAGTACAGCTGTCAGCAAAGCCGGGGAGGGGTGCACGCGGTGGTGCACAACCTTACTGCCGGTGCTCTGGAAGGTCCTAATTCCAAGCCCAGCTTGGGCAACTTAATGCCTTAGCGAGACCCTATCTCAAAATTTTAAAACTTTTAAAAGGTCTCAGAGGTAACAGTGTAAAGGACCAAAACGAAAACCAAATACTAACAATAACCAAAAAGAAAAAAAGAAAAGAAAAGAAAAGAAAAGAAAAATCTTTACATACAACTGCATGGAATTCATGGTAACAAGGATGAGTAGTAACAAACAAGCCAAGAGCCACTCCCAACCTACATAAAAGATATAAAACTATCCTTTTAGAAGAGGGTTTCTTCACCTTGCTGCCGTTAACTTTTGGGGACAGTTTTACATTGAACAGATAAGATTGTGGGACATTTACAGAATCCCTAGCTTATGTCAGATCCAAGTGAATGAATCTCCCCATTCCAACAACCTAACAACATAAAATGTCAGCAGACATTGCCCAATATTCCCTGGGGAAAAATAGCACTATCCCCTTGTCAAGAACTGCTCTTCTAAAAGACCAACATCAGCATAATTCAGAATGCCTTTTCCTGTAGGAAAAGGCCAATTACCAAATATGAAATGAACCGAGTGATCTCATGCCAGTTGCTCCAATAATACACGTAAATGACTTCACAATCTCTAACTATAAATGAAGAGTGTTTCTGAAGTGACCTCTTGCAACCCATTTAGGAACATGTTTTGGGGCGCAAGGGACTTGAAGGTTAATTTTAAGTGTCAACCTGACTAGATGAAGGATACTCTGATAGCTTGAAATGCACTATTTCTGGGTCTATTTATAAGAGCATTTGTGGAAGAGACTGACATCTAAATCAGTGGACTGAGTTGGAAGGTCCACCCTCAGGCCTTCATGTTTTATCAGCCTAGATGTTTTACCAGCAGTTCCTGGTCTGAAGGCCTTACACTGAGCCACGTCACTAGCTTCCCTAGTTCTTTAGATTGCAGAAGGCTTATCAGGGGGCCTCTCAGGCTCCATAATCACACAAAACAAATCTCCTTGGGTCCACCCTATTTGTTCTGTTCCTTTGAAGAGCCCTGACCACTGCCACGTGTTCAAGGATAGGGATGGGATTCACATATAGAACTTAGGTCTATCTTGTTGCTAAAGCTTGGATCTTGAATGTTCCCCAAAGGCCCATGTGTCAAAGGCCTGATACCCAGTCCATGGCACTACCAGAAATAGCAGAACCTTTAGGGGTATGGTCTAGTAGATGGAAATGACGTTATTAGGGGAATATCCTTGAAGGTGATATCAGGACTCCAGCCCCTCCTGTCTCTTTTGCTTCCTGGATACCATAATGTGAGCAGCTTCCTCTGCTGTACATCTCCTACCATCATTTACTTCCTCATCACAGACTCAAAATCAATGCGGCTAACCAACTAAAACCATATGACTAAAACCATAAGCCAAAATAAATCTTCCCTCTTTATAGGTGGATTTTCTCAAAAGTATCTTTTATAGTAACAGAAAGTTAACACATCTGTCTTGAAATCTCATTAGTCTGGTCACTAACAAAAAAAGTACTGAGGGATGATCAGGACTTGGAATCACCAAATATCCAAATCCACGACAAAGCCCTTAAGCTGCATCAGGTTCCTGAGGTGAAGCTGGCCAAAGACATAAGGCCCAGCAAATGACACCTATCTGCTGCCTGCGAGTTCCTCCAAGCTACAGCTTCTAGATAAGCTGGGCTGAACCTAAATCCAAGGATTGCCTGAAGCCTCCCTAGAATTTCTCCCTCAGTTCACTCCTTTTGAGAAAAGAAAACTATGGAGAAGCACATCAAAGAGATCAATGAGACTACTTAAAGAATTAAGAGTTTAAGAACAAATAAGCTAGGCACAGCGATGCACACCTGTAATCCCAGCTACTTGGGAGGTTAAAGTAAGACGACTGAAAATTTGAGGTCAGCACAGGCAACTTAGTGAGACCCTGCCTCAAAAATTAAAAAGCAGGGGAAGAGATGTAGCTTAATGATACAGTGGCCCGGGTTTGGTTCCCAGTATCACCAAAAAACAAAACAACAACAACAACAAAAGACAACAAACCAAAACAAAAAAAAAAAAAGAACCACTAATGCACACATGATGTGGGTAACATCTTACAACACCCTGAAATTCTGACTTTGGATTACACCAATACTTCCTGAAACACAGCCATACTCTTTGGTAGGTACTGTGTTTCTTTGCCAACCAAGCATGAATCAGTATTGTCCTTCCTGATGTCCTTTCATTCATCATCAGGAATCCAACTTTTGTGAAAAGTTTTAGTTTATTCCTGAATTAAGGCCAAAAAAACATCAAAAGAACAGAAGTCTTTCACGGTCTCTGGTGACTAAGTATTTACATAACATGTGAGTTTTTAAGACTATAAATTACTTACTTTTTTTCAAGAAAACTTCCATTCCAACAGGCTGCAGAAGATAGTATCTGAACGACACCACTACTCAGAGAGAGAAAGAGAGAGAAGGAAGCTTTTAGTAACTACAAATAAACAGTCATTGAAACATCAATATTAAGTTAATCATACAGTCAATCTCTTCATGCAACAAGGTCTTATCAGGAGTAGCTCATTCTTACCCAGATGAAGCCTATTAAGGTTTAGATCTAAAATGTCTCTCAAAGCCGCATGCACTCACGGGCAGAGCTTCTGAAAGGTGACTGAGTTATGAGGATGGTGTGGCTGCTGTGCTGTTAGGAGACAGGGTCTGGCCAGAAGAGGTCACTGTGGGAGCGGCCTCAAAGTGTCTCTCACCCTTCCAGGCTCTCCCCTCTGCTCTCTGCCTGTGACTGCCCAGAGGTAAGCAGCTATGCAATTCTGCAAGGATGCACTGAAGCCTCTGATAACCGTGAGCCAAAACAAACCTTTCTTCCTTTTATTTATTATTTATTGATATTTATTTTTATTTATTTATTTGTGTGTGTGTGTGGTACTGGGAATTGAACTCATGACCTTGCACTTGCCACCTTCCTTCCTTTTAAATTGTGGGTGACTGAGACAAAGCTAGACTTGGAAAATTTACATACGCCTAAGAGAAACTGCATGTCACACCTCAAAATGGATAAGAACTTAATTTTTCCATTAGCTGTCTTTTAAAAAGACAGAGATGAAAGCTCTTAAAAGAATTTTTAGTCCTGAAGACAATCCTGAATTCTTCTACTATCAACTATCTAAAACACACCCTACGTCACCTCCAAACACAGTAAAACAAAAAAGTAGGGCAACTATTTCCACAGAGATTATTTTTGCAAACTAACCACTTCCTTCTACTTTGTTGCCCATCTGAAAAAGAAACTAAAACTTAGCAAACTGTTTATTTCTACTACCTAGATTATACAGGCGCTGAGAAGTTTGTGTGACATGAATGTGAACTGAATAGTTTCTGGTGAGACTGTATGTCAGGGAATCTTGGTCCTCTCATTTAGTATAAAGAGAAGGGAAGGAATAAAGCAAATACACGGCTGGGAAGAGCCTGCAGTAACTTCTGTGAATCATCAAACACGGGTCGGGAAAGGTCTTTAGAGATCACCTCTTCTGTCCCTTTATTTCATAAACAGGAAAGCAGAGCTATGGCAACGGACAGCGTTTTCAGCTCCCCCAGTGACAACCAGCCTAGCCCTCTGCCTGTGCTCACATCCCTTCCAACCTCAACTCCTGGGCAGAGCCCGCGGTGGTTACACAGATCCTGAGGGCTGCTGGAGAGCTGTTCTAGGATGTTCCCCAAACACCTCACTCAGAAGGTGACTAACAGGGGGGCTCAAAGTCAGGGTCCTGCTCATCTGCCCCAGCACAATCTAGATCATAAAGCAAGATCGATTCTACACGTCTCTCGGGATGACCACCCTTAGTCATAGAGCTTGATCTCCTCATTCCAAAAATTAGACTCTCTGAAGAAAAATGGGAAATACTGAGGAAATACAATGAAGATGTATAAATATATGCCAGAAAAAAATTCTTCTAAGAATGAAATAAACCTGAGGAAGGCCTCAATATTTTTTAGTATTTGTGCTGCTCAAGATTTTCTAGTATACATGTGCAAGCACAAGCTTTAGTAATTTCCACTATACTGTTTTCCCTGTATGACTGTCCATCACCACTTACCTTTTTGAATGGAAAACTGTTGGAAAGCTGTCTTAGATTCAGGATGTTTTGGAACATGAACGTGAGGGAACCTGTTGCTGTTAGAGAATTTAATACTGAGCTGTCTTAGCACAAAGGCTAACTCTGGCCTTCCTCAGTCGGGATTTCAAAGACATTACACTGACAGGGCAGGGTGAGGAGTGTGAGAGAACTGGGAGTGATCCATCATATACTGGGACAGAACAGGACTAAATCCTGTGCAAATATGCAAAGAAACATTGCCTAAATGTAAAGCTCCATTCACATTCACAACCTCAACATGGATATCGGGAAAACCACTAAGCTGGAAAGTGCCAATATACTTTGGAAAAAATAAAGACAGGCAACTACATACTTGATTGTATTTGCATTGTTGTGTTCTGAGAGTTTTTGTCTCCAAACTGCTATAGTTTCATCATTTATTAAGCTGGTATAATGTGCTTGGTTCACAGTCCTGAAGTCAACAGCAGGAGAAGAATTCTAGAAAATTAAGTATAACAGTAAAAGAAAAAGAAATTAGAGGGACTGAGGCAGAAGGCTCACGAGTTTCAGGTCAGCCTGGACTACACAGCAAGACCCTGTGTCGGGGAAAAGAAGTTACACAGAATGGAGCTTTTCTCCTCCCTCCTACACGTCCTCCACTCTGTATTCATGACTTTGTGGCCCGGATGCCCCCCCTTCAAAATGGGGGTACTGACTCCCCCAACTGCTGACGGCTCACCCCGCCCGGGGCTGCTCTCCAGACCGGCCTGTGACAGCTGCTCTGTCCCTGCTCTACATGCTGGCAGAGGTAGGTGTGGAGCAGAAGCTCATCTCTTGCCCCAGCCACGGGACTCAGGGAGGCATAGGCAGTAAAGGGAGTTAAACTTCTCTCTCTGCCCAGCACAGCCTCCTTCACCTCTGAGCAGATGCTGTGCTACACTGAACCTTTGAGAACTCTGAGCACAATGTCTGCCTACCCAGGGTGGACAGAGGGGTGGGGAGGATCAAACCAGTGCAACTTTTCCAGATCTCTTTCCGCATAACACTAAGGTTTCTAAGATACTAGTTCTTTGCCATAATTGTTTACCAGACTTCAACACAACGTATTATTAAAAACTCACTTAAATTATGATTTTATAGTAAATTTTTTGAGACAGGGTCTCACTATGCAGTTCAGGCAATCTTGAGCTCACTCTGTAGCTCAGGTTGGTCTCGAATTTGCAATGATCCTCCTGCCTCAGCCTCCCAACTGCTGGAATTACAGGCATGCACCACCAAGTAAATAATATATTAAAATTTAATGCCTCATAATTTCTTGTTGCAAGTATATAGCTATAACCTTATAAGAAAAGTGACAAAAGAAGATTATCAATAATGCCCTTGAAGATTCTAATCACTGCTCAGCACTGTACACCTTTATGCAGTGAGATTTTCCACTGCTAGTATTCAACTTAATTTCCCCAAATTCTTCCTGATCTAAAATTAAGAAAAAGCTGATGGTGCGCCATACCTTCTACACTTGGTACTAATAAAAGGGAATACAGGAATATTAAAGCATTCATCCATCAGTTCATAGGATGATCTTTTATCTCCTTTGTACTTATATATAAAACAACTTTCAAGGCCAGCCGTGGTGGTGTACACCTGTAATTCCAGCACTCAGGAGCCTGAAGCAGGAGGATCCCCACAAGTACCAGGTCAACCTGGGCTACACAGTGAGCTTAAGGCTTGCCTGAACTACAGAGCAAGACCCTGTCCCAAAAAATACCACCCCCCAAAAAATGTAACTTTCAAAAGTAAATTTTCCTGGTTACTTTTCTGTAGTTTTGAGTTAAGGTGTCCCTACTAAGAATACACTAGAGATGTGTGTCTGAATCTCTGATCACTTGGTTCTTGATGACTATTCTACTAAAATGATCACAGACATACATTGAAAGAACACAAATACTCTTGAATTACATAGAAGAAACTCTTAAACCAAAGTGGACACTTGATCACACACATATGGATTATCTTTTTTTCTACCCTGGTTCTGTTTACTGTTAGGCGTATTTTAATTTTCTCCAGTTCAAAGGGGTGACTGAACTTCAACAATACAAACTTACAAAGTGAATAAGACCTAGAACTATTTTCCCATTCTTTATTATCTGTCCAACAAGCCCTAGATGCCTTGGGTCCTTGCGAGGCGAGTACTCTGCAATTAAGCTACCTCCCACCCCCAGCCTTCTGCGGCTTCTAATTACACACAGTTAAAAAGAAAGGAAAATGCTCCAGATAAGTGTTTCTCAATGTTGGCTGGGCTTTGTACCACCCAGGGAGCTTTAAAAACGTTCTAATGGTCAAATCACACTCTAGATTCATTAAATCAGAATCTCTACAAGTTTCTGTAGTTTTTAAAGTTTCCAAGTGATTACCAGGGGCAACTAAGGTTAAGAGAAAAATAGATCACGTTAGCTAGCAGGTTTTGAGGCGAGGATAGATACACATATTCCTAACAATTCTAGTGCACTCTCTCTTCAATGCCCTCAAGAGAACAAGACAAATGGGAAAGGAGAGGTTATAGATTGCACTAAGTTGCCAAAACCTAGAATCAAACATATCAAAGCAGTATCTGAATACAGACTGGGCAAGCTTTATCCAAAAACCTAAACTCTGAAAGGCTCCAAAATCCAAAACTTTTGAGTATCAGCATGATGCTACACTTGGAAAATTTCATACCCAAATTTATTAAAATTATTACATAAAATTACTTTCAGGCAAAGTATGTAGGTATATATGAAATATAAATGAATTCTACATTTAGACTTCAGTCTTATCCTCAAGATACCGCATAATGAATATGCAAATATTCCAAAACTCCCATAAATCTGCAATTTGAAACACTTATTTTCTCATCCCAAGCATTCTGGATAAGCACACTCCTCCTGTTAACTCTGTGTGTTTGTGCAGAGAGGGTTCACTGGGGATGGAACGCAGCGAGTGATGAGCCACATCCCCAGCTCTTTTTATTTTGAAACAGGGTTTTGCTGATCTCCAATTTGTGATTCTCCTGACTCAGCCTTCTGAATAGCTGGGATTATAGGTGTGTGCCACTGGGCCCAGCTGTTAACTCTTCTACCTCGAGGGCAACAAGAATGAATGGGTCAGTGTTGTACAAAAAACAGAGGCTGTCACTATACGATGCTTTTTCTTGGTCTTTAAGTGACACAATAACATGCCAAGAGTATACTGTTCTCAGTCTCTATATCTAAACAAACACCTAAGGTTAATAGTTTAAGTAAATATGTGTAGGTTTCACTGTTAAAAAGAGCAATGCCTTTGTAAGTAATAGTCTATTTTTGTTATCTTAAATGTTTAATGCACACCTCTCTTACCAATTGTTTCAACTTCACTTCCTTTCCATCAGTGGTTGCTTTCCACACTCAACAATGTTAGTAAATTTAAACTTCAGCTATGTGTATTAGACTACTTATAAAAGGAGTGGCCAGCCATAGTGACGCACACCTGTACTCCCAGCACCTGGAAGGCTGAAGCAGAAGCAGCACAAGTTTAAGGCCAGTCTGGGCTACACAGTGAGACCCTGTCTCAAAAAACTAAAGGAAGAATGAAAAAACTCAGTTTTATATTCATGGACAAACCAAAACAGGTTATTACTGAGGTTAGTTTCTTAGGAAATGAATACTTAAAACTCTACTACTTGTGGACAAAGGAGTTACTACCCTGCAGAGCCACTGTGCTTTCTATATTTTGCTTACTGGCATTTTGAAGAAAGAAAGAATAATCTCAGCTTTCCTCAAGATTTCTTTGGGAAGCTCTGAAGCTGAGCCTCAAATAAGTCTCAAGTAGCAACTCCACATCACACCAGATGGCAGCACTCAACAGCCTTCTTCAGGCTCCTGACCTGGAAAAAGAGCTCGTTGTCAGTCTCAGCTGGCCACGGGCTGCAGCCTCAGGCTTCACCACTACCTTTGCTGCAAGAATCACAGAATTACACTGGCTAAAAGACAAGAATGTTGTGTATTTATAGATGGCAACATATCAGATCACCAGAGAGCGTTTCCAAGACTGAAAGGGCCCTTGTTTCCTCACTTGCTCGTTTTCTTCCCAACCAATTCTGACTCTTTTATCACTAAGGGTCCCTTCCATGCCCTGCACAGTTCACCCTCCTGGGATGCTTGTGAAATAAAAGTGGGAGGAAGGACATAGAGGAAAGAAGCACAGGACAAACTCATGGAGCCTTTTTTAGACTGAGACCCACTGGGCGGGAAGAGTGGAACGGCCAGTGCCATCACAGCTTCTTGAAGTCACACGAGACTCTACCTGAAACCCACTGCTCTTCCTGGCTCATCCAGTACAGAGACACAGGAGGGAAATCTAGGGGTAGTAAGCAGATTATAAAGAACAATGGGCCAGGGATGTAGCTCAGCAGCACAGGGCCTGCCTGGCAAGCACGAGGTCCTGAGTTCAGTTCCCAGTACCCCCACCCCAATAACAATTGTGACATCTGTTACATACATTATACAATCAAATAAAGAAAGACACCCAATGTACTACGTTCTCAAATATCTAGAATTAGTTGCTGCTTAACAAAGGAAAGAAACAAAGTCAGGTCATGCCAAAGCACAAACTCTCTAGGCCACTTTACACTTCTTTTAGAACATACATGGATATAAGTAATTTTAAATTATAAATCACAACATTATGATTTGAGTGACAGGACAACTACTACAACTTCAAAGGAGCCAGAATACTTCAAGGTTTAGTTTGCTTGTTTCAGTATGATAAAATTGGTAGAAACAAAGTAACAGTGCCTTCATGTAATTATTTATTAAATAATTACAGATTCACCATTATTCCACCCCAAAGTAATAGTCAAAAGAAAATTTTACCTCGTATTTCGAGCAAAGTACAAAAGTTTGGTCTCCTCCAGAGAAGATCTGCTTAACAATATGATATTTAAAGCGATCTGTCAAAAAAAATTCCAACAACATGTTTTTCAGTAATTGGAGTTTCTCCTTGATCTCCTTTCCTGACACTCTGAAACATGCTTCAGAGTGGCTCTTTACCCACTTTACCTATGTCAGCGAAGCAAGGAAACTTCTCTCCTGGCTCACTGCCAAGGACTACTTCTACTTCAATCGAAAATAAAAACATAAAATGGGCTCTTCACTCTATCTCTGCCTCTCCTTCACCACCAGCTAATCCTGTTTCTATTTTTCCTGCTAACTCTGTCATGCCACTGACCCAAAATCCAAAATGGACAATACTATGAATGGCAACAGATATGTAACAAATACCCTCACATCTGTGACCCTGACCCTTTCATGATGGAGCTGGCAACCCCGATTTCCTGCTGTCACCCCCATCACATGTGCCCAAGTTGACACTCACACCCCCAAGCTGCATTATTTCTAACACCACACGCTATTGCACATCTCCATGCCTCAGAGCATGCTGTGCTCCCCACAAACGACCTCCAGGGCATCCGGAGGGGACGGCGGCACTGTGCAGCTCCGCGGTTCCGCATGGCCCTCTCCCTGTCCTCGCGGTCCTATGCTGGGCCTCTCCAGTCGCCCCGTCAGAATCAGCTCACACTCCCTCTAACCACAGCCCTCCTTGACCTCATCCCCTGTTCCCACATCATCACGAAGGTTCCTCACCCCACAGAATTTACACAATACATGGAAGTTTACCTACGAATGTCATAAAATCATTGTCACATCCAAGGACAAATTTATGACTGTGTAAATCAGGTCAGGCTGTAATTCAACTTCAAAAGTTGTGGTTTCAAATTAACCTACAAAACACTTGAGTTTCTTAAATTGGTGTATTTCTTAAACACATGTATTCCAAATATAAGGAGAATATCTTGGAGAAAAGGATATTCACAAATGACAGAGGACACCAAGCTGTTCACTGGCTTTTGGCAACATTGCCAAAAGACAATTATGTTTACATTTTAAATTCTACTACATTTTCAGATGCTCATATATTCATCCATAAATATTTAACGAGTGACAAGCTTATGCTCAGCTCTGGGCTACATGCTAGATTTGCAAAGATGAAAAGAATCGGTCTCTATCCTTAAGTTTCTTATAAATCAGTAGGGAACTTGTGATCCTTGTTGTTTTATTTAAAAACTGATCAATCCATTAAGTGTGTCAGTTTAAGACTTCAAATTCAAAATGAATTATTAAATTACATTTCTTTTTAATGACTCTCTAGTTCCATTTCAGTCTCTGGAAATGCTATTTCAAGATGAGGGAGTCACTCAAGACAAATAATTGCCTTACTTTGATTTCCAATGAAATAAACACTCTGCTATTAATATTTTTAAGAAAAAAGATACCAAAACAAATTATATCTTATTATGGCCAAAACATCAATAGCAAAGTGGAAGTGACACAGTGTAAGCATGAAGAACACAGGCTTGAATTAGGCTGACCTAGATTTCAATTTTGCCTCCAGAATCTTTATGATTTTGGGCAAGTTACTTACCAGGAAGGCTCAGTTCCTTTACAAATCAATAGTAATTATTTTGGCTTAAGCGCTTCCCATCGAAAGAGAATTTAGCTAACCATTCAATAAATGTCAAGTATTATTATTAATAACCATACAAAATTTACATACTACCACCAATGTCCGTGGTGCTAACATTTTATGCTTCACTTCTTTAGGTCTCAACCACAGGGTCTCAGATACAGTAAATATTCAAATATTTGCTTATTTCTGTTGTAAAAAAAAATCTCATATTAATTCCTTCCAAAGACTTCAAGGTAAATAACAGATACATATTCAAAATCATTGTGTTCATTACCTAAAATACAGTTAAATGTCAGTGAAAATCACCCTTACCAGCTCGAGCTGAAAGCTGGCCACTGTGGGCCGCCCAATAACCCTTCACAGGAGATGGGCACTTAACATTGCAAGTGTGTCCAGTTCCTAGTTGACCTCGAGCTCCACAACCAAATGCATAGATGAGTCCGGAAGAAGGCACAAAGGCTAGGGTGTGTTGTCTGTGAGGAAATAAATGAAGGCACTAGTACAGTTTCTGTGGCTGAGGGTGCACACATCGAGGCTATGACTTCAACTCCCCATGAGCACAGCAGGTCCTCAGGGGCACCCTGTGGAGCCCACCCCCACATTAATACATGGCCAAGCAGTGGCTGGCTCTCCAGAACATTCCTCTGACACTCCAGGTCATATCAAGGATGGCAACCTGTGGAAAGAGCTCCAAGTCTTGCTGCATTTGGCCTCTGGGGTGACAAGGAAGATGCAGAGTGGACCTAAGCAAAATTTCCAAGAAGTTATGTAGGGTTCTCCCACTTTCCTTCCTACATTTCTTGCCCACGCCCCATTGCCTCCCTTGTTGCTCTGCTCATCTAAAACCCTTCCCTACCACATCCTACTAAGATCTGACTTCCTCTAATTTCACCATAAATATGCATGCTATTAGGAGTTCTCAAAATGACAGTGGTTAGAGATACTCTTGTTCTCCATCACGACCAAAGCAAGAGCCATGTCTGCGTCCTCCTAGGTGCCAGGAAGTTCTGCGGAGCACTCACCTGCCACAGGCAATCTGAGTGACTTCACTGCCCATCAGCTCTAGAACTCTTCTTGGATTGACTTCATCATTCATGGAATCATGCCCCAGCTGCCCACAGGAACCAGCGCCGAAGGTAAACACACCTCCACTCTGACAAGCAACGAATGCCACAGGACTTCAGTGTCTGAGTCTGAGGACACACCTCCAAATCTGTCTACAGAATTTCCATCACACTCACCTGATGCTCAACCAAAATCACTTCCCATTCAATAAATTGAAATAAACCGTATAAAAAGGAAATTGTTATCAAACAAAGGTAGCATTAAGGAAATGTGGGCCCCATACAAAATTTAAAAATTATTAAAAGTACAATGATTCACTAGGAAAAATTAAAAAGGAGAAACAACAAGGTGAAATGAGATAATTTTGCATGGCTATTTACACATAAAAATTAAATGCTTTGCAAGCCCCATCATAAGATTTTTTAAAGCTGTATTTGAAGCCTGATGCATGGCACATGACTGTAATCCCAGCACTCAGGAGGCTGAGGTAGAAGCACAGCAACGAGTTTGAGGAGGAGCCTGGACTACATAGAGTTTGAGACCAGCCTGAACTACCTGACAAGAGTCTGTCTCAAAAAGAAAAGAAAAAGAAAAAAAAGAACAGCTATATTTGAACAAATGCTAAGGCATTTTACTATGTAAATATATAACAACATTTGCTCAATTTGAAACATTTTCATTCTAGAATGTAACTGTGTTAGAAACAAAAGAAAGGTTGATAATTTAAAAAATTAATTAAATTGGTATCTTTTATATTTGTAAATGACTTTTCTTAAAAGGACATAGCATATAGTTTTATATACTTTTTTATTTATATTGAACTATTTAAATATTACTAAGAAACTACAAGGCTAACAAAGAGAAAAAACACACACGTATACTTAAAAGAAAAGCAGTCTGTTTGGAAAACAAACTAAAGCTAAAGGGAGCATTCAGGTTCAAATCACAATACTACAAGGACCATCGCTACTCTAATCAACTCTAATCACCATCTCATACCCTGCACTAGCACTAGAACAGCCTCCGTGCTCCCTCACCTTCGTGAGGACTGCCGTGTGCTCCTCTCCACAACTAATGTACACAACTTTCTGCGTTCGTAAGAGCTTCACATGGCATGGAGACTCTCGATCTGGAAGATAAATTAAGCATCAGAATGGCACTGTAACTGGTCGTGGGGGTAAAACATACTCAGCTATCTTAGCCTGAACCTGAGGCCCTCTGGCTTCCTGCCTGCACCTCTACCTGGATGTCCAGCAGACCTCAACGGATCTGCAACCTGATTCATGGTTCCCACACTCTAACTCTGCACATTTCCCAGATCATCCTATTTCCACTCCCTGGCCCACACATAGTAACATTATCCTTTGAGCTTTTCTTCGTTCCAAACCACACATCCAAGGAGGAACAAACCAACTGACTTCATTTCTGAACAGTAGAAAACTCTTGACTTCACTCCCACCTCCTCCAAACTGATCTATCCCGTGGACCCACCACAGCTGTAGTCAAACTGGACCACTCTTCTCAGAACAGTCAGTGACAGGCTGAGGGTCTAGCTCTGTGGAAGACCACTTCCTTGGCATGCATGAGGCCCTACCTACGTTCAATCCTTAACACAAGAAGAGAAGGAAATCCTTAGTGTCTTCCCCTCTCAAAAAGATAAGCCAAAATCCTCATCATGCCACACAGGGCCTTCAAGTAACAGGGTGTGCACTCCCTCTGACCACCAGCTCTACCCTCCTCCTCCCCGTGGCCCGGTTCCAGCACACATCATGTCACAGCTGTTGTAAGTGTAAGGCTGGTTTGGGACGTCCCTCTCCCAGTCCCCAAGCTGTCTGCCAGCACTGTTCTCAGCTCAGCACTGTTCCCTCAGCAAACACAGGATGTTGTAAAAGAGATAAAACGGAGCACAGAATCTTGCAAGCCATGAGACATCTAAAGACACCCAAACGTTTACATCAGATGCCTCAAGGACTTTGCCCACTGAGGCACAAGACATCCAGAAAACTCTGACCACTGATATTTACTAAGATCTTCCCACCTAATGTCCCTTGCCTTCTTTCAAACCCTATTAAAAAAAAAAAAGACCCACTTTTCTTTGCTCCCTGCAGACGCCCTTTTCACCCTCTCTCTGCCTGCACCCAAGCACAATAAATTCCGTGCCATGTTACTTTTGCACAAGCTTGGCAGTCTTGGCTGGTCTCTGCCTCACACCATTCCTTATAGCAAGTCCTGCTCTCTCTGGATGGAACATTTTTCACCCAAACAGCTGCATGCCCTACTTTCTACAAGACTCTGTTCAAACATGTCCTTGTTGAAGAGGTCTTCCTAAACACCTTATATAAAACAGAAAGCTTGGTACCAAACTCTCTGACACAGATATTTACTGGTTTGTGTCTACCACTAGAATACAAGCCATAGAGATGTTCTCTCCTCACTGAATACTTAATGCAAGGCAAGCACACAGCAGATCCTCAGGAAGCATGTATTAAACAAATGAATGTGCTTTTGAATGAATAGATACATATAAAAGGTTTACCTACCTTTTTCATCACTGAGCCCTAGCTGCCCTGCATTATTCATTCCCCAGCCAAAAACAGCTCCTGAGAGAGATAGCGCAAAGCTGTGAGCGCCTCCTGCAGCCACCTGAGCCAGTGGGATCCCCTCCAGGGACCTCACCCTCTGAGGGCTGGCTTGAGAAGGGAACTCCTTCCCTAGGCCCAGCTGCCCATGGCTGTTCTTTCCCCAAGTGAAGAATTGGCCATCTAAAATAAGAACAAGAAAACTGATGTTACAAAAAAAAAAAAAAAAAAAAAATCCATACAGGGAAATAACCCAGTTGTTAAAGTCATTTGGTAGTGGTCCCTACATACAACAGCAAGGGAAAAAAGACACTGCATGCTTTACGATGACAAAAACAAAACTCCTAGTTGATACAACAGTTAAATAAACTGAGTTGTACCACCCTTCAAACACTATTAACACTTCTGCAAAGAACATATTAAAGGTTTAAGTAAATTCAACTTTGAACAGGACAATTACTAGGATTAGGTCTACTAAGCAAGTGGAACTTAGTTATGGCCACCCTAAGAAGTTCTGGCCCAGAACTTCAGCAGTCCAGCTATGACCACCCAGGCTCCTCTGCAGATGACTGAGCAGATGAGTAAGTACAAATATACTGCAACAGAGTATGATTTTATTCGATAGCTGACATTTCCCTAACTCCTAGTGGAATAGAGCTCAAGAATAGGTTACAAAAAACAAACAACAAACAAACAACCCACTACATACTCAAGAACACCTAGGTAAGGTCCTTCTGTTCTTGTGTGGCCATCCACTTCATGGATAATCCACACCCTAAAGAAAGAATACACTAGGCAAAAGACTGAGAACCGTCACTGCCCGACAATGCAGACAGCCTTACCAGCTAAAGGTTTTAACTTAGATAATACAAAAGAAGAGAAACATTTTCAAAATTAACATAGCATTAACATATACTTAATGTATTACCAGTTGCAAGAGCCAAGCAATGCCAGTTGCCACAGGAAACTTGCAATATAGTCTGCTGGTTCAGCTTTTGTATCAACCTAAAACAGAAAAGGTTTATTTAAGGTAGGCTTTCACATGGAAAACATAATCATCAGAAATATCCCGGATTAAATAAATATTTGTAATAAATTATATCACTTTGCCTAAGAGACTTTAAAAAGCCAAATAAATAATCTTATATGGCTCTGTTACATCTTTTACTAGCCTCCTGCTTGTTAGTTAAGTACTGTTTAAAACAAATGAGGCTGGAGATGTAGCTCAGTGCTAGAGCACTTGCCCAGCCCTGGGTCTGAGCCCCAGCACAAATAAACAAACTAAAACACTCAGCCACTTAGATCCATTTCTACAATTCTGTTACTTCCCACTCTTGTCATCTCCAAATCGGAGTGTGATGGGGGAAAGGGTGCACAGCAACTCCTAAAATGCCTGTAATCTGAGTGACTGTCTTTGTATGCGTGAGGTGATAAGGTGATGACAGGGTGACAATCCCTAGTTAGCTTTTAAAAGACCAAGGTAGGAGTGAAGGGTTGGGACTTACAGTCTCATCACTCCCAACCTCTGGGGAGGTGAGGAAAGAGCAAAAGTTAAACCGATCATTGATGGCGAAGAATGTAATCAGTTATGTACATGCAGTAAGTATCCATAAAAACCTAAAAAGGCAGGTTCTGGACAGATGAACACCTCGAGGGTCCAGCAGGGTAACGAGTTCAGAGAGGGCATGGAAGTTTCATGCTCTTCTCTCATACTCCTAATCTTAAGCAACTCTTGACAGTCTTGGGGACTGAGCCCTCAACGCGTGGGATTAAAAAAAGATAGGTGGCTGATGTCTGAGGCGACAGAATTGTTTGCTTACTGGTGCAGAAAATTCCCCACATATTTTAGAAAAAAGGATACTGTTTTTCCTAGACACCAGAGAGACAAACGGAATAAGCTACAGAAGAGATTCCTAAGAATATGACTAGTGTGCAAACAGCTTCATGAACCAGCAAAATTGTTTCCCTGGGTACACATCCAAAAGGTAAAAGCAAAATCCCAGGTGCTATCTGTACGACCATATTCAGAGAAGCATTTGTAACAGCCACGAGGCAGAAGTAACCCGAGTGATTGTCAAGGATTACTAGCTAAACGAAATGGGGTACAGGCATACCCCACCTTATCATACTTCACTCTACTGGCCTCCTGGTATTGAGTCATTTACAAACTGAAGGTCTGCCTCAACCCTGTATCTAGCAAGTCTATTAGTGCCATTTTTCCAATGGCTCTGTGATCATTAGCATTTTTAGCAATAAAGTATTTTAAAATTAAGGTACATAAACTTTTTTAGACATAATGTACTATAGTACAGTATAAATATAACTTTTCTAAGTACTAGAAAAATAAAATGGGTGACTCACTTTATTGTGATATCTGTTTTTATTGCAGTGGTCCAGAGCCAAATCTGCAATATCTCCAAGGTGTGCCATAAAATGCAATATAAATCACTTCAAAAAAGAAGAAAACAGGCACAAAGGCACACGTCTGTAATCCTGACAATCTGGGAGGCTGAGGAAGAAGGATCTCAAGTGTGAGCTCAGACTGGGGAACTGAGCAAGATCCTGTCTCAAAAATAAAAAAAATAAAATAAAAACAGACCGGGGGTTGCAGCTCAGTACCAAAGTCCTCAATTCACTCCTCAGTGGGGGGAGGGGATTCTGACACATATTTGAAGGATAACCCTGGAGGACATTATTCAAAGTGCAATATGCCAGTCATACAAAGACAATACTGTATGGTTCTGTCAGCAGGCTGACCCTCAGGGACCCGAGGCTGAAAATAAACCTATCCTACCCTGCAGAATAAGTTTGTAGATTCACTGACTCTCCTCACAGAAAAAGAATTTTTAGGACATGTCAGTTAGAGACATGAGAAGGGTTTATTAGACAGATACAGGACACACTCAAGAGTGGAAGATGGTACTCGCTTTGGCAGCACATATACTGAAACTGGAACAATACAGAGGAGATTAGCGTGGCCCCTGCACAAGGATGACACACAAATTCGTGAAGCGTTTCATATTACAAAAAGAGTAGAGGATGAGCGCTCAGAGAAATGAGACACATTACAAGCCAGATTTGGGTACGCTTAGGGGGGTTTTTCAAGGGGAGACCTATTATGTATATTTTTATAGTCTATTAAGTTACAATGCAAACCATCTAAGAGGATTTGAAGTTGAGATCTGCTACCCACCACTATTGCTGCTTCCTTAGGTTTGGACAAAGCACAATTTACGGGTGAAAAGACAGGTCCAGAGCATGTATTTATAGGCTAATTACCTTAAAGACCTCTAGGATTTTTTTTTTTTAATCACAATTTCCTTTTCTCCTTTTTACCTAGTTTTTATTTCTTCTACTTCAATTCCACTTATGTAAAGTACCTATCACATTCATACAATAGATTTTTACAAGATAAAAAAGCCTGGATACCACTTATGCAACAATGTGGATATACTTAATACTGTTGAACCACATACTTAAAAATGGCTAAGATGATAAATTTTGTGTTATATGTATTTTGTCATGGTTTAAAACAACTATTAACAATGCCTCCAAAACTCTAATTCCCTTCAATGGTAAAGATGAGAATCATAACTGTAATTTCTCTTCTAATCATATTCCTTTGCTTGCTCAAGTGAAAGAGAGCGACAAGAACAGCAGTTACTTTACAGGATTACAGAGAGAATTAAATGAAAAATTCTATGCAAATTCTAGGTATGTTTAACCCTACCCAACACAGTTATGTAGCACGGGAATATCTACTACTCTCAATTTTTTTTTCCTACTCTCAATTTTAACAGCTGATAGGTTTGCATGTTTATCAGTTCTGTCATAGGAACTAAGAAATGAGAAGCATACCCATTCAGGAGAGGTCAAACTTAGAAGATAGATATCCAGTGTAGGAGGAGCATATTTTCTCAAATGTAAAAAATTTAACTGGTTCACATACACATTTAGGATCAAGAAAAATTGAATTATTTTTTCTTACTGAGCTAACTATACATTCACATATAGTTGTTAAGAAATAACATAAACAGATTCCTTATATACTGTGTCCAGTCTCCCACAATGGTAGTATTTTATGAAGCTTTGGTGTAATATTATAACCAGGATACTGATATTAACACAATCCACCAAAAACTTTATATATGTCCCTAGTTTAACTTGTACTCATTTGTATGTATTAATTTTTATTTTCATGGCAATGCTGGAGATTGAACTCAGGGTCTTACACTACATCCCCAGCTGTACATATATTAATTTTAGCAACACCACTGTTGCTAAGAATTCTTCAAACTGCCGGGCATGGTGGCGCATGCCTTTAATCCCAGCACTCGGGAGGCTGAGGTAGGAGGAGCCTTGTGATAGGAGGAGCCTTGTGAGTTTGAGGCCGGCCTGAGCTACACAGTGCAACCCTTCCTCAAAAATAG
This sequence comes from Dasyprocta punctata, assembly GCA_004363535.1. NCBI lineage: Eukaryota > Metazoa > Chordata > Mammalia > Rodentia > Dasyproctidae > Dasyprocta > Dasyprocta punctata. Next base: position 9,580 of record RJWM01013172.1, on the reverse strand, counting down.
GGCCAGGAGTTTGGCTCCGTGGCTTAAGTGCCTGCCTCACAGGCATGAGGTTGTGAGTTAGATCCCTGGTGTCGCAGAATTCTTCGAGCTGTACTTTATAATCACTCTGCCCTGCCCTCATCTCTGGCTCCTAAGAACTACCAATATATCCTCCAGTTCTAAAATTTTATTATTTTAATAACATTATATAAAAATAATCATTCCATAGGTAACCTTTTGAGATTGACATTATTTTACTTAGAAGAAATGCCCTGGACAATCATCTGAGTTGTTATGAGTATCAATAATTTACAGAATCCTATACTTTTTTAGCATATGTTGTGTTGTGATCATAATTATCTTTATTTTCGGATATATATGGCCAAAATATATACATCAAACAAATGAAAAAGTTGTATAAATATTTTAATATTAACTCTGGAGATATCATGAGATTAATACAAGTTGGCCTCTACAATTATAAGAGATGTTCAAAATACTGGCTGTTAGCTTCTAGACATTTATTAGGATGGCGAACTGTTGGAGGAACATAGCAACATCACAATCGTTTTACTTGCCCTTTCCCTTGCCTTCCCTTTTGCCACCCTTTCCCACATCCCCTTTCTATCTCCACGAAGTCTATCTCCCTGTTTCCTACCATCTCTCTTTTATTTTGCTCTTTACTGAGTGAAACTCCATTGTGTACATACACTCTCATAAAATACTTTTTAAAAACTGGAAATGCATTATGCTTGGGGACCAAAGTATCAGGAGCTATGCAGCAACAGCACTTTTTCCTGTCCATTTTCAGTCGAAGTCCCCATTACACTCCTTTAAAATATTATGACTTTCACATTTACCGTTACAGAAAAGAAAGAGGCCCAAAGGAAAAATTAGTATGAAAAGTGTACCCCTAAAGTGAAGAGAGAGTACTTTTTTTTTTTTTTTTTTTTTTTGCGGCACCAGGGATCAAACTCACAACCTCACACCTGCCAGACAGGCGCTTAAATCACTGAGTCAAACTCCCGGCACTGGTTTTTTTGAGGCAGGGTCGCACTGTGTAGCTCAGGCCGGACTTGCACTCATGTTGTAGCCCAAACCGGCCTCAAACTCACAACGCTCCTCCTACCTCAGCCTTCTGAGTGCTGGGATTAAAGGCGTGCGCCACCACGCTCGGCTTAAGAGAGAGTACTATAATGAGCAAGCCTAACTCGTCAGTCTGATTGGCTTTGGTAGCCACTGAGAAAGACTATGAAAGCACTCTTTTAGGAATGTCTGAGTGGCTACTGAGGCATCAATTTGGGTACTTTATCTGGTTCCTTACCCCTTCTTGTCTATACTGTTCCCCTGATCTGCTTCCATGCCACCATGAACTAAGCATCTATGCTCTATCATGCCCTTCTATTCCATGATTTTTATGCCTTGGAGCCAGTCCACCATGGACTGAATCCTCTGAAAACATGAGCAAAGTTAAACCTCTACCTCTTTGCATTGTGGGTGCCAGGTATTATGATTTGGCAACAGGATAGCTGATTAATATAGAAAACTGGTACCAGGAATGGAGAAATTCCTGTTACTATACCTGATCATATGGTTCAGAAGTGTCTGAAACCAGTCTACAGAAGTAATTTGGAAATATTTACAGATGGAGGCTACATAAGGCTTAGAATACCATAAGCAGAGATTGACAGACAAGTCTGATCAGAGAGCAGAAGACCACAACAGTGATATGAATGCCGACAGTCTAGCACACTCATGAGATTTCAGTTGGGAACAAGAATTCTTTGGGGAATTAGACTAGAGGCAAGATGCTATGCTCTTGACAGAAATTGCCTAAAAAAAATTTTGTGTATATTTTGCCCATGTTTCCTGAAACTGCAGGAGACTGAGTAAAGGTTATAAACTAATTAATCTGGCAGAGAAAATTCCAAGGCAGCCCAACATTCAGACTGTGGCATAGATACTGTTGGCTGCTTTCAGTCATATTTATAATGCAAATTAGAGGCAAAAAGCAGAGTGCAGCAATTTAAAAACTTAAATTTTGGCTCAGAAGGAATCATGTATAAAATTGAGGGCAAAGTGGTACGGCTACTGAAGAGATTAGAGCATTAAAAAGAAACAACATATCTTGTACAGGATCAAGACAAGAGACACCTTGAAGGCATCTCACAAATCAACCACGCCCTACCCACTGCAGGCTCAAGAGTACAAAAGTATAAATTTTCCATGAAGAGGAAAGTCTACGTGCCCTCTCTTTGAGAAGGGCCTCTTGGAGAATTGGTCCTGTGGGATTTGCTTCACTGAGCTCTGCCATGTAGGCACTTACAGGCTAATGCTGCCATGATGCAAATGGGCCTAGCTAATGCCAAGGCAGCAACAGATCATAGCATTATCCATGTGATACTGGTTTAATCAGCATGCAGAATGCAAGAGCTGTGGGTCAGGAAGGTTTCTACCTAGATTTCAAAGGAAATCTTGGGATGCCAGGCAAGAAGCCCCTGACAGACCAATGTGTAAAGTTAAGAAAATGACACCACAGGTGCAGGGGAAAACTCAAGTCAGAGATGCCAGATATACAGAACATCTGCTGAGGAACACGGCAGGCTGTGAGCGGATCCACCCCATGAGAGAAGTCACCAGCGTTGCAACCAGCAAGCCCATCAGAATGTGGCCACCCAAACCCTCTGGAACTCACACCTTACCACCATGTGCCCTAGATGCCAGAAATAAAGACACAGAATGTAGTTTGCCCTACTGGGTTTTGGTCTTGCTTTGGTCTGATTCTTTCCTATTCTCCTACCCCTCTCTTTTGAAACAGGAACGTTTATGCCATTTCACCTTGGGATTATGCAACTATTGTTTAATTACTTGTTTGTTTACAGAGGTTCAAAGATAAAGAGTTTGCCTTGAGTCTCAGAAAAAGACTTAGCCTTGGACTTTTGAAAAATGCTGAAACTGTTGAGACATGAGAGAAGGCATTATTGCATTCTGTTGCGCACAGGACAGTTGTAATATATTAAGCAGAATTATTAGCTTGCTATTGTATTTGAAGACTAAATGTAGTTTATGATGATGTTTGGCTGTCAAGCTGACAAGGGATGAAATGTAAGTGGTTAAGCTTAGTTCTGTGATTCACCTGGGAGCCACCAAGGAGAATTAGTAAAGCACACTTCTGGGTGTATATGGATAGGTCATGGAGACAAGACCTTGGTTTCTATATCTGTTTCTGTATCCCTTCCTCTCTGGCACTATTCCCTTCTCTGCCTCCTAGCTGCCAAGCACTATGCATCTTTGCTCTACCATGCCCTTCTGCCACGAGGTTTCTACCTTGGATTCAGGCCATCATGCCCTGAAACCATAAGCCAAATTAAATCTCTCCCCTCCTATAAGTCGTGGGTGTCAGATATTAGTTAGTGACAGGAAAGTTGAGTAATACAAGAAATAAGTTAGTCCAAACACACACTGTGTTTTATCTATCCATTTCATCCTATCATATCAATAATTCCTTAAGGTGCCCAATAGAGTTCCATTTTTTACATTAAAAAAACTGAGTCTTAGAAAAGCTACACAATTTGTCTGAAGTCATTCACCTTCATAATAGGGCCAGTATTAGAATCCAAAGTTGTTTGATTTTTATTTATTTATTCTGCAGTACTGGGGATTGAATCCAGTGCCTTTGTACTGTGCTATATACCAGTCCTTGTTTTATTTTGACAGTTTCATTAAACTGCTAAATTGAGCCATTTGTGGTGGCGCACACCTTTAATTCCAGCACTCAGGAGGCTGAAGTAGGAGGAGCGTTGTGGGTTCGAGGCTGGCTTGGGCTACAATGTGAGTGCAAGGCCAGCCTGAGCTACACAGTGTGACCCTGCCTCAAAAAAACTAGGGCCGGGAGTTGGGCTCAATGGCTTAAGCGCCTGCCCTGTTGTGAGTTCGATCCCTGGTGCTGCAAAAATAAATAAATAAATAAATAAATAAACTGCTAAATTGCCCAGGCTAGGGCTTAAATTTGCAATCCTCCTGCCTCAGGCCCAAAGCTGTTTGACTTCAAAACTGTGTTACTTCCCACAACACCACTGTAATACTTACCACAATACCATTTCCACAATATCATTAGTGAAATTATTTCAATTAAGTTATAAAACAAATCAAAGTTTTAGAAAACATTCATAAATTGGACATGGCTAATGAAAATAAACTTATTACTATAACACAAAATAACTTATTTTTAGAAATGTCATTAAGTCTTGAGTCGTTGGTCATGAATAAATAAAATACCTTTTGTCATTACTGTTATAAATCTTTTCCCTAATATTACAAACAATGTAACAGAACTACAGCACTCCTTTTTCTTTACTGCTACTGTCCCTCCCTTATCACCAAATCAAGTTAATTTGTATAAGAAATGAACTGAAGACATTACCTATTTTAAATCAGGAAGTGAACAAGTTCAATCTTACCTCCATGTTCCTCTTCTCTTTAAAACAGCCTTCGATTAAAGACAAAAAAATTTAAGAAAAGAAAAAGGGGAAAAACATACTGTCCTTTAACAAGGACAACAGATAGGGGAGAAAAGACCATTTGTTAAACGAACTTATACTAAGCAATATATGGGCCAGCCTTAGTAATGGTGCTGCTAAAATGAGGAATCCAGGTGGCTGGCCCCAGTAGCATGCATCTGTCCAGTTCTTCTCCCATAAAGAGCGCACAGTTTTGAACTAAGAACAGACATTAAAGAATAATTACAGAGGGCATAGTAGTGCAGCTACTCAGGAGGCTAAGGCAGGAGGACACGATTGAAAGTTCAAGCCCAGCCTGGACAATTTAAAAAAGAAAAAAAAAAAGTGCACACAGTAGCACACACCTGTAATCCTAGGAGAGTGAGGTAGGAGGATCACTGTGAGGTTGAGGCCGGCGTGGACCACATAGTGAAACCCTGTCTCAAAAAACCATAAACAATAGAAAAGCCAGGTGTGTTGATGCCTGCCTGTAATGCCAGCACTTGGGAGGCTGAGGCAAGAGGACTGTGCAAGTTCATGGCCAGCCTGAATTGCATAGCAAGATCCCGTCTCAAATTTAAAACAACCGAAAAGAAAAAGAAAAAAGAAAAGCCAAAAAAAAAAGAGGGAGGGAGTGAAAGAGGGAGGTAGGAAGAGATGAAGGACAATTACAAAGACCGTGACAAATACCGGTAACAAGGGACATACGGGGTAAATTTCCAGAATAAAAGAATAAGAATTATATGAAAGAAATGAACTGATAGCTTTTTGGGTCATCAAGAACCCTCAACAAACTGAGCTGCCACCCTTAGAAGTCTACCTGAAAATAATTTCAGTATTTTGAATATTTCCTTAATAATAAAATAACCTAAATATATAGTTAAATCATGTAAGATTTAGAATTGAGTAAACATTTCAGAGACTCAAAGCCAATGTAGCAGTATTTTTGTGATGAAGTCTACATATTGGGCATTTTAGCTAATAATGTTTAAGGCAATCTGACATATTATCAGAGCCAGCCTTGATTCTGTTTTAACACGCTTAATGGGGTAATTAAAATGTGATAGCAAGCTAAAGGTTAGTAACTCTGAAATGTGAAAAGATGCTTTTTTTTTTTATTCAAGCATCTGTCAAGTGCTATGGGGGACCACCAGGATGGCTCTCCTTAAAAGAAAAGCACTGGGCTCCATTTTGGCTAAACCTGGCCCTATTTCCATGTATTAATATGTACAGTGCTTGCTAAGATTTTTTTTTATCCCCTCAACTGGCTTTAAGCAATGCAAATAGGTCTAGCTGAGGTGCTGATGTGTAGTCTTTAAACCAGTGCCGCAGGTCAGTGGTGCCCTGCCTATAGCTCTCAACTAGCACGCATGAGCTAGGCCAAGCGACGCTGCACTGTTAGCTGGGACTGAGTCTCCAGGAAGAGGCCATGACGTCTCTGGGCATGAAGATTACACATCAGAGCTGAAGCACCAATCTCTAAACATGAGATGCTTACTCAATCTGTGATATGCAGATTACTCTTTCTGCATCTGTCTCTCTGCCTTTGTTCCAGTTAGCCATTATTCTAACTGGACTTAGGACCCCCCCACCGGCTCCCCACCATTTTAGATATATATTTGTGTCTTTATTCATGCTGTGGGTTGCATTGGAAGTGAAAGATTGAAATTAACTCACTAGAATTCCAATAATCTTCCCCTGGGATTTCAAATACAAACTTCACCGAACCACAATGAGGTCCGGGAAGGGCTTCCTATAAAGTGCCAGGAACTCAGCTACTTATGAGGCTACTAGAACAAACACAGTTCCTGACCAACTCACGTTTTTAAACTAGAGACAGGTATTTCTATAAATAATTACAATTTTTATGACAAGTGCTATAACAGTATATGACACAGGCACAGCATGAAGAAAATACCAACAAAATAAAAGAAAGGAGTCTACCAAATCAACAGCAGAAAGCAGTTTTTAAAACAACTGACATTTGAAACCCAGACTCCTTTCTGTGACATTCTTACCTGGGCACTGCCACAGAATCCTCAGTTGTCATGAGTCCTAGTTGACCATCACTCCCTGCACCCCAGGAAAACAGCTGGCCCCGGTCACTAAGGGCCAGACTGTGGGACTCGCCACATGCCACATGAATAATGTGCTGATCTGCCAAAGCTCCTATTTGTTCTGAAAGATACAAACCAAGTGAAGAAAATGTGCAGCCTAAAGAAAGATGTGTTGCCACCCTTATACAGAATTATCTTTCAAGGTAGCTTTGTTCTTTAAAAAAAAAAAAAAAAAAAAACCACTTACTCTGTACATTTAGCAATTATAAACTTGATATATTTTTAAACGTTATCAATTTAGATTCTAGTTATACTAAGTAGCATACATCATATAAATAGTAACACACATCCCGGATATTCCCTGAGTCTATACAGCCATGTGCCAGTGCTTTCCTATCCAGCAGGAAGTCTACAGGTTTATTGCTTGGAGATGTTAAATCAGAGAGGCCCAAATGTGAGTGAAAATGTGGCAAGCTCCTATAAATAATGGAACTGACAGACATTTTACCAGGAACAATAAGACTTCTTCCTCATCCCAGAAATATCCAAAACTCCAACTATTCTTCCCTGCTTATTTCAGAATTCATTTTCTAATGTTAGCCAACTAATCTAGCTGAACTGTATCCCCAGCCCCACATATCCAGGAGATAATGGAGTCTTCTCTGGGAAAATTAGCCCGATTCAGTGTTATCCTGCAATGAAACCCCAAGCTAAAGTACATCTCTGCCCTGGAAGCTAGCAGCCACAGCAAATCTCCATTCTTGCATCTCCATCCTATATCACATGTCACCATATTCACATGGGTGGCCACAGCACCAAGAACCTAGGTTAGAGACTGAGGCCCAAACTGCAACCTAAAATCCATTTATTTATCGCAAAGTGCCTACAATGCAATTAAACCAGAATACTGGGATTTTAGTTTAGAAAAAACAACTAATACACATCGCTCATGTGCAAACAGAGAGGGCTCCGTGTGCCCATTGCAGCCCACAGGCCACAGGTTCGCCACCACTGGCCTAGGCCATTAGTATATCCACAGACATCGCAGGCAAGGATTACACCAAAGAAACTACAAAAAACATTACTGCATCTGCTTAAAAATCAAAACAAACATAACTTACTCAACTAATATCCCGCTACCCACCCACAGGAAAAAGTAGCTGCCTACCAAGAAAGAGAAAGAAAAAAACCTCCATAAATTTTTAAGATGATTGTTCAATAAATGCACAGATGCTGAAGTAGAGGCACAAGAAACATGAAAAAGCAAGAAAAGATGATACCTCCAAGAAAACACAGGAAGTTTCCAGTAACAGGCAAAGGAAATTTACAAGATACCCAAAACAACTCAAAGTAATTATCTTAAGGAAGCTCAGAGATACAAAAGAATACAGATAAACAATGGAATCTGGAAAAATAAATTGGAACCTTAAGGACAATTTCAACAAGTAGACAAACATAAAAGAAAACCAAACAGAATTCTTACAGTTGAATAATTCAATGAATGAAGTCAAACAATAACTTATGAGAGTCACAAAACAGATTAGATCAAGGAAAATTTCTGAACTTCAAAGTAAATCATTTAAATTAACTTGGGAGGACGGGAGTTAATTAAAAAGAGTAAAAAGCCTCTGGGACACCTTTAAGCAAGTACTATTTGCATTAAGGAAATTCAACAGGCATAACAAGAGATGGAGAAAGACATGGAATGCATATTTGATAAGTGAATAGCTGAATACGTCCCGACTTGAGAGAGATATCTCCAGAATTCCAACTGGACTCAACTCAAAAAGTGATCCATTCCAAGGCACATGATAATCATGCTGTCAAGTCAAAAGAAAAAAAGAGAATTCTGAAAGCAACAAGAGAAAAACATCAACTCACATAAAATAGAATCCTAATTAGAGTAATAGATTTTTTACCTAAACTGCTTCTCAGGCTTTGGCTAAGACCAAGGGTAGATTTTTCAGCTGAAATCTCTCAGGCAAGGAGAGCATAGAATGATATATTCAGAATAATGAAAGAAAAAACCCTGCCAGCCAAGAACACCATATATAGCCAAGCTAACTGTAATAAAATCTATTCCAGATTAACAACAATGGAGAGAACTCATTGCCACTAGACTGATACTACAAGAAACACACAAGGGAATACTATATCTAGAATCAAAAGAATCACTACCACTGTGAAAACATACAGAAGTACAAAACTCAGTGGTAGAACAGATTTTTTAAAAAAGCAAGAGCTGTATAAAACAACACAAACAACAGAAGTAGGCAGTTACCTATGGATAACAACCTTGAAAGTAAACACATTAATTCCCTAACTAAAAAATGCAGACTAGGTGAATGGACAAAAAGCAATACCCTACGATCAGCCATGTCTTACTTTTCTTGTTGCTGAGACCAAATATTCGACATCCAAAGTTAGAGGGAGAAAGGTTTATTTAGCTCACAGTTTGTAAAGGTTTCGGTCTATAATCAGCTGGTTCCAAGGCAGGGTGGCGCACAGCAAAGGGTCAACAGCTCATGGTGGCAGCAAAAACAACAAGAGAGAGCAAGACAAGCCTCTTTCTGTCTCTTATGCTATATCCAATCTACCAGGATTAGGGGAGTGCCAATACTATCAGTGGACAGCAGCCTTAATTGAAGCAGTCCAGTACCCATCAATGATACATTGTAGATTCAGCTACCTCCAAAAACACCTTATGACACATGAGGCTTTGGGAGGAACATCTAGACACAAACCATAACAAGCTGCCTATAAGAAACTCACTTCCTGGGAGTTTCGCTCAGTGGCACAAGTGCCTGCCTGGCAAACATGAGGTCATGAGTTCAATACCCCATACCAAAAAAAAAAAAAAAAAAAAAGGAAAGAAACTCACTTCACCAATAAAGACACATCCTAAAAAACATACTGCACACAAATGAGAACCAAAAAAACAAAACAAAACAAAACAAAAAAAAAACTGGAGTTTTTTTATTCATGTCCAATGAAAGAGTTCAAAACTGTAAAAAGAGACAAACTAACATTACACAATGACACAGA